>OX465598.1:316063823-316298823 GCA_950022295.1 Bromus sterilis
ATATATATTACACGTCTTCCTTGATTCGTTTTCTTTTTCACACATCCAGGTCAATTTCCTCATTCATCAAAAAATTAAAATAAAAACCTAGCATCCCATCTGTGTCGCGATTATCTTGATTTTTATCCTTTCTCTCTAATCGGCCTTCAGTTCTGTAAATGCATGGACCTCAACACATCACTACCTCCGTCACAGTTTACAGGGCACGTGTGTATCCCTAGGTCGTCGATTTAACCAACATAACACAAGGTATATGTTATAAAAATTACGGAGTATATCATTTGAAAGTAGAACATCTGAGGTTTTTATCTATTTTAAGAAAAAGGCGTACATTTTTTAAATTATATGAACATTATTGTAATACATGAACACTTTTTTCCAGGGAAGTAAACACTTTTAAAAAATGTACACAAACATTTTAAAATGCATGAGAAATTCTAAAAAAATAGATCACATCTTCCAAAAGTCACAAACACATTTTAGATGACACAAAATATTAATTTCGTTTCGTGAACACTTTCCATGAGTTAACTTCATTTAAAATTTGGATTAAATAACAAAAAAACGTTGGATAATTTTGAGTTAAGCTCAAACACAACGGAGCTTAAGATGTCTTTCTTTTAATTAATTTTCTCTCTGCAATCCGGCGTTCAATTCCTTATTTAAATTTTATTTCCTTCCCGTATTCCTTAATTCCTTCTTTAAATTTCTTTCCTTCCAGAGGCCCAATGAATTTATTCTAATTTATTTTCTTTCCTTCTTGAGGCAGAACGGAATTTATTCCTTTTTAATTTTTCGAATTTATTCCTTTTTTAATTTTCTTTCCTTCTTCAGGCAAGAAAATAATTTATTCCTTCTTTAATTTTCTCTCCTTCTTGAGGCACGGCGCAATTTATTCCTTATTACTTCCTTTTTGAGAGACGACATTGGAGTTTGAACCGACTCCTGTTTATTATTGAGGCTGCTGGAGAATTTTAAACTACACATGTTTATAAATTGGTGAGATGAGATGAGAAAAGGCGAGGTGGGACTAAGTTATTTCGATGACTTTCCTTCGGGGAGGTAATAAACATGTTCGATCCCGCATCGAAGCGATTAATAATAAGGCGCGGCCCAGGTGGTGAAGCATGGGCCGAGGCCCAAGCACATGATCTAAATCGTTATTTTTATCCAGAAATCAGTGGACTCCATGTTGTTGATTTATCTGAAAGGACACAATTTTGGTACATAATACGACCTAGCTGGGCTGGCTATGTCCTTCGGCTGTGTGCTGATTTAATTTTTGACACGCTGACCGAATTGTGGCGGGACGAAAAAAAAGAAGAAACGTACCTCCCTTTATTATTACTAGGACAATGCCCGTGCGTTGCAACGGGATACAATTTTTAACCTTGTGATAAAATACCTATAATGTACGTAAAATTAACTTTATATATTTAAAAAAGTGCAAACACATATAAAAATTTAAAAAATGTGAACACTTTTCATGATTTTTTGTGGGTACACTTTTTCATGAGATAGCTACATGAAGGTTTTTGGAATGAATCACACAAAAAATTAAAATCCTGTGAACCTTTTTTTGGGATATTTGGAGCAATATTATTTAATAAAAATAAAGATTGTTTAAAACAACGGGAGAAAATTGTAATCTTATGATAATATACCTATATTTACGTAAAATTAACTTTATATATTTCAGAAAGGCGCAAACGCATTTAAGATAATACAAAAAAATAAAATGTGTGAACACTTTTCGTAAGTTTTTTTGTGGGTATACTTTTTCGTGAGTTAGATACATGTAGGATTTTGGATTAAAACCAACATCAAGTCACACCCGTTGGAAAAAAGTTTAAGAAGAAAGATAAGATATTTATAATAAAATGAGAGATATTTTTATTTTTCAAGAAGAAGAGATAAAAGGTACTTTTCTTAATTTTGGAGCGCTAAAAAAACTACAACAAATTTAATAAAATGCATCTTACATTATGTAATTTAATAAAAAAGGGCAAAGTGGTCATCATTTAACTTGCTCAGTCTCATTTTTTTCAGCAGCTACGGCCCAAGAAAAAAAAATTCAACAAAGCCGAACGAATATGCAGCGAAAAGCGTGATTGATTTATCTCATGCGCGCATTTTTTTGTCCCATCGAAAGAAGCCAAACAAAAAGAACAGGGAGACTAAGAAATCCATCACGCTTTATTATTAGGTATAGATAGCAAACATGCCCGTACGTTGCAATGAGACAAAATAAAAAAGTTTATTTTAAACCCTAAACTCGTAGTTGTTCGTGACTTTAATCCCGAAATTGAAATGACTATCATTTGTACACTGAACTAATGAGTCCCGATGTAAATTGAAATGATACCTCTTTAGCGCTCCAGGACATAGAGGATCCCGTCGGTGTGTGTGTGTGTGTGGATATTAGAACAAACTGAGCCAGCCTATTAGCACAGAAAAAACTATTCGTACTCAAAAAATTTAAAAAAATAAAAAATGCTTGCACTTAAAAATACTTGCTCTCCTCGAAACATTTTTATTTCTTTTTTATTCTTCTTTTACATCAGTGTTCAAAAGATGTTCATACATAAAAATGAAACATTTTATACAGTTTTTTGCATAAAAAAATATATTTCAAAAGATGTTCATACATAAAGAAAGTTTATAAAAATTCTTATAAAAAAGATGTTCATATTATTTTAAGTGCACTCAAAAAATAATATTTCAAAAGATGTACATACATAAAAAAAGTGTATAAAAATTCGTGAATGCATTTATTAAACATTTCGTACTTTAAAAATGCGTTAAAATATTGTTGCATTTAGATGTTTTTATTTATTTACACTTAAAAAATTTAGTTTCACTTTATACAAAATAATTATTATTTCCAATTGCAAACAATTTTTAAAATGTGTGATTATTTAAAAGAATCAAAGATTTTTAAAATTTATGAGAGTGCAGAGGAAGCACGCGAGCGACTTGAAATATTGGTGCATTTAAATGCGTTTAATTATTTACACATAATATTTTTTATTTTCTATTTTTAAAAAATAATTATTATTTTTAAGTGCAAACAATTATTAAAATGTGTGATTATTAAAAAAATAAAGACTTTCAAATTTATAAAAAGTGTTAGTGCAGAGGAAGCACGCGAGCGACTGCGTTTATATCCTCGAACATTTTCTTTTGCTAAAAAGGAAAATACATAATGAAAAAACGTAAGTAAACAGAACCTAGCTTGGCCCATTAGATGGGCCAGCTTCGTTCGTTGCCCAGGCGCGCGCGCTACATGCGAAAGATGGGCTGAGGCCCAGACAGTGCAACGTTTTTTACTTTTTCTTTTTGCTAGAAACTGTGGACTGCGGATTAAATTACTAGAACGTGAGGGGCTTTATTATTAGGGAAAGAAGTATAGATATAGATATAGAGTTGGGGGCATCGCTCCATAATGGATATATCATGGGCCTTCACGCGGACGACCGCTGATTAAGGTCGAAAGCACACATGGCCGGCTAGCTCTACACTGCAAAATCTTTTTTTCTTCATTTTTTTAATATGGGTTTCAATGATGTTGTAGCCGAATCAGATCTTTAGAAGTGATCAACTTCTGTGTCGCCGAATCAGATCTTTAGAAGTGAGATCAACTTCTGTGTCGGTCAGGAGCCATGGTGGGATCCAGCTGCATCTCTTTTCGCATCATGTATAGATGAAGCAACAATAGGGAGGACATGTTTTATCCATTTTTTACGAGACACTAATGGTGTAGCTCATGAGCTAGCAAATTACTCTTTTACAATAAATATAGATTGTAATTGGGTAGATGATCCACCTGACTTTTTGGTGGAGAAACTATTAAACGTTGTACTTGTGATTTGAAATTAGTAAAGCTAGACATGATGGCCTTACCTAAAAAAACTATAATATTACTTATCAAAACTAATATCAGTATATGGTTTGTTCATAATATATAAACTAATGTTTACACTGCTTAGCCTGCAACGTCCGATCATGTGTCGGACCAGTACAACTCGTGTTTAGACGATCACATGTAGATAGATAATCATGCACCCTCCTCCTCCAAGTAGAAGTGCAGCTCCTTACGCCACCAGAACCGTCAAGCCAAAGGATCAAACCGGAACCGCATCAATCCAAGAATAAAGGGTTCTAAAACGTGAAGTCATTCACTGTGCGATGTTAGACAATCACACGATCATGGACGACATCAGCAGGGACGTGGATCTAATCCACAACCGTGGGTCCGAGAATATATATTGTTTCGTCATGGCCGCGAAGCACATCACCCCCACACGCCCCACTGCCTCACACAGCAGCCGCGATGCTATGTCGGTTCACACGGGGTTGATAGCTCGACGCGTTTTAAATTTTAGATCTTGTAAACCAAATTTAATCTGACTAACCAAAATAATATGTTTTTGACCAAAAAAAATAGAAAATGAAAATGAGGGAAGGCCTTACAAGTTGATCGGTGGAGTAAATGCCATCTCACAATATTTGACAAAAAAATAGACACAAATTTTGGGTTATTCAAAATTTCCAATATTATATTTTAAAGAGTTTTGAATCAAAATTTCCAATATTATATTTTAAAGAGTTTTGAATCAAAATTTATTGGTGGAGTCGATGTAGTTTTGACTGGTCCATCGACGCTCTACAAAAGTGCAGCTTGGAGAGAGAGAAATGAAAGTAGTTCTTTTCACCAAGCTGAAGTTGCATTTTTCAAAATCGATTAGCACATACTATATAAATTTTCCGTTTTTAAAGACACATCAATTTCTTCTAAGGAAAAAACATAATTGTAGAATGCTAGCAAGCTCTTGATACATAGATTGATGATCTGATCGATACATATGTTCCACCATAAACCTGACTCTACATCAATGTTGTTTGCTCGTAAGACGAAGCACACTTGGAAGAAACTGTGATCACAACTACACAATCAAACCTCTGAATTTGTTGTACTCGTGTGTCGTGTCACTGGTTCTATGGTTATCTCTATGGACGAGGAGAATCCAATAGTTAATATATTGCGTAATAGTGTCTTCCGTGTTTCGTCCACTTGACATAAGCATGTGGCACCGCAATATCCATACTCGCATTGTTCGAGTCGTAGGTGTATTCTCTTCAAGCACACCGCGACCTCCCTAACGAGCCTGATGTAATGGAACACCTCAGTGTCTGTGCTAATCCCATAGGCTTTCATCTTCAGAAAACTTAAGTTTCGGTGCTGAAATTTGGGCGTCTCCTCCGACTTTTTGGTTCTATAGGGACCTCCCGTTTGAGACCAGGGTGGAGACAGCTACAAGAACAAAAGATACTTATTAGAAGCACACTACCAAGTCTGTATGTAATGGATATATACATGGCACCTTAATTTGAATGTATCATGTTTGCACTTTTGTGATCTGACACTGACTTTTCATATTATTTTGATAAAAAAGGGTACCATGAAAATGCTTTCATGATACATAATATTGAAAACTAAATTTCTTACTAGCATGTCAAAACAATATGTAAATAATTGGGTATATGGTTACTATACATACCATGATGGAAAGGTTGTTGAGGAAGGGTGCAGCCTCTAGGACAAAAATAACCCAGACCATATCGGGGGTATTTAAGTTGATCAGATGAATATCTCTCAGGTTATGAAACGCGGGAGAGAGCTGTATTGGATTTTTACAGTAGATTATGGGCTCCGCGGAGAGGTTTATGGCACGAAGGCAAGGAACATGCCCAAACCGTATGCTCCGTAGTTCTGTATCGACGTCACAAAGAAAGCGCTCGAGTTTCGGGACCCTAGTCAGCTCAACCCTGACAAAGAAGCAACCATGGATTTCCAAGGACAAGAGTGAGCAGCTGGGAGCGTCTATCTCTACGTCGAAGGCTTCGCAACGGTTCAAGGAAAGGAGCTCGAGCTGGTTGCAAGCGTTGAGTAGATCCGCCATGAACTCCAAGGTTGTAGAGAAACAGATATCGAACAGTGTGAGGCTGGTAAGCCGGGCAAAAACGACTGGGCAAGCGGTCAGGAAACTGGTGAAGCGTTCGCCGTGGTCAACTACTTGGCGGCTGCGTCGCCCAGACTCGACTACGCCATGTATGGTGAACTCGAGAAGGTCGGTTGTGGTGGCGGCGACAGCGTCGCCGATGGATCGCAGGTATGAATCTATCAGGTAGAAGGCGAGGCGCAAGCTACTGATCCTCCGCTGCGGCGTGGGCAGGAGTAAGAAGGTGGTGGCCTTGGTGTATGTGGTCATGATGCGATCCGGCGACAAATCCCAACGATGATGCCTCGGCATCATGGAGGCAACGTCGATGACAAGATCGGGAAGCAAACGCGGGAGGTGCCTCCATCGCCTCGCAAGGGCACCGGTCCTGACGGCCGTGCGCAGATCGAGGGATCCGAGGATGTCAAGAAGGACATCGTCCGGGAGCGCGCTGATCGCGTCGTCGTCGCGATGGCGCTTCACTCGTTTCGCGTCATTGTTGATGTGTGAAGAGGACTGATCCGTCTCCATGCAAGCACGCCGGAGACTACGATCCAGATCGATTCGTAGATAGCAGACGATCGAGTAGTTCGACTGTACGTACGAGGTAAGCACCTAGCTAGCCGCCGGAGATAGATATATAGAGTTTAATCCATCCGTGACAGGTACGGTATGTTTTGTGTTTTATATTCCAATCATGCCGGCGCTGTGTCTCCGACCGAGTCCGAAGGGAACTCCAAATGCACGGCCCACGCGTGCGAAAGCAGCCAAAGTCCGATACGAGTTGAATTCCATCGGTCTACACGTTACCATTATAATGACATTTACCATTATAATAAATAACATAAACATTTTCATTTGGAAGCATAAATAATACAAATATCATGATAACATACTTGGAATAGCATAAATCTAATAGGTAGATATAGTGGACTCACTGAAAAAACTTTGGTTGGAGGTGTTGGAAACAAGTTTTTTTTTTTAGGGTACGCAATTGCGTATCAAAGTTTTATAGAAGGCAGAAAAGTTGTACAAGAGTCTCAGACCACAATGGTAACATCGTGGCCCGAGGAACACGCTCACACCACCACCAAACACACTAGCCTACTCTCTCGCGATATTCCTCGTCCTCCTATCACCCGATGCCTTCCAAGTTTGCACCTCAGCGAAGATGTCCCCTGCAAGTTGAACGGGCGTTCGAAACCGCGCTCTCCGGTCGAACACACGGGCGTTGCGTTGCTTCCAAAGCGCCCATGCAACGGCAATGATCATCGTGTCCAGATTCCTCCCGTTACCTCCTGTGTGCGTCGTGCGAGACCGGAGCCACCAGTCCAAGAAGCTATCCGCCTCAAAAGGCTGTTGATAGGTGATGCCATTGGCCATCGAGCATCTCCACCATGTCTCCCGGGCGTAAACACACTGACACAGGATGTGATCGATCATATCTATGCCTTGTAGGCATAAAGCGCAGGGGGAGGCCTCGTCCTGCAACCCGTGCCTAGCCCTCCGATCCGATGTCCAAAGCCTCCCTCTCACAGCCAGCCAAGCGAAAATCTTGCACTTGAGGGGGGCCCTACTCCTCCAAATCCCGGGCGCCATCGGATCGGATATGCGCCCCAGATTCAGCCTAGCGAATGCTGAGCGAGCAGTGTAGCCGTTCGATGGATCACTCGGCCACGAAAAATTATCCTTCCTTCCCACCGTGAGTCTGACTTCCCCGATCGCGAGCTGGACGTGCATGAGCTCAATGAGAGCGACGTAAGTGAGATTCCCCTGAATGTCCTGCCTCCACCCGTCAGCGTCCAGTGCCTGGGCCACTGTACGTGAGTTTGCCGCCCGCGTATGCACGAAGGCGGAGAGGTTGGGGGCGATATCCATTATGCCACGCCCCAGAATCCACCGATCCCGCCAGAAAAGGGCCTCCCTGCCGTCACCGATAACGATGGACACGAGACTATCGAAAGCAGCCCGTGCCTCCGGATCCGGATTCAAGGCTAAACCCTGCCACGGCCGCGAGGGATCAGTCCTCCTTAGCCATTCCCATCTGATTCTCAGGGCAAGCCCCTGGTCTCTAAGGTTTTTAATTCCAAGCCCTCCGAAGCGGGTGGGCTGGCACGCGTCAGTCCAAGCCACGAGACACTGCCCACCGGTGATACTCTCCTTGCCCGACCAGAAGAAAGCACGCATCCACTTATCCATTGCCTCAAAAAACCCACTTGGGTGGTTGCATGACGAGAAGGTGATGCACAGGCTTGGCCTCTATGACTGATTTAACCAACACGAGTCTCCCAGACCTCTGAATCAACCCACTTTGCCACGCCGACATCAAGTGTCTAACTTGTTCGAGCATGGGTTCCCAGTCGACCCTCTTGAGTTGACGCACCGCGAGTTGCAGTCCCAGATACTTGCAGGGGAATGCGCCAAGCTCCATTGGAGGCGGTGAACGACGCGCTCGCCGTCCTCCACCGATCCTCTGATAAGGATAGCTCTCGACTTGTTGAAGTTGACTCGCAGTCCCGAGGCCGATCCAAACAAATCCAGCAGGAATTTGGTGGTTATAAGATCAGTCTCCGAAGGCCGCACAAACATAGCCACATCATCAGCAAAAATGAAGATTCGCTGGAGATTGGAAATGCCAGGGAAGGGGCTCACGACTCCCTCCTGCAAAGCTTTGTCCACCACGGCTGTCAGCACATCCATTACCAGGACAAACAGCAAGGGAGAAATAGGATCCCCTTGGCGAAGTCCTCGGGCGTGGTGGAACTTGCACCCAGGTACGCCGTTGACCAAAACTCGGGTAGAAGCCGTGCGCAAGAGCGCGCTGATCCAGCCCATCCACCTAGGTCCAAACCCCTTGGCACGCATAACCTCGAATAAGAACGGCCAAGCTAATGAATCAAACGCTTTGGTGATGTCAAGCTTGAGGAACACACCAGGAGACCTGCGGGAGTTGATTTTCCTAGCCACTGCTCTAACTAGCAGGAAATTATCGTGCAAGCTCCTCTTCTTGATGAAAGCGGACTGATTCACGTTGACGAGCTCATGCATCCGTAGTCTGGCTCGATTGGCAAGCGCTTTAGCGAACAGCTTGGAGAAGCTATGAGACAGGCTGATGGGCATGTAGTCGCCCACCACCTGAGCGTCGCAACGCTTGGGGACAAGAGCGATCAGCGCTTTGTTAAGCTTTCTCAAGCTGTATGTGGGAGATAGCCGAGGGTTTGGTTGGAAACAAGCTTTTACTTGTTGGAAATTTTTGGGCCAGCAAAAAGGGAGAAATTTGACCATCTAGATGCATGCATGAGTGTCCATAGAACTAACTTATTCATGTTAACCAAAGTGAAATAACATACAGCAACATAACATGAATAAAAGATAGCTCATGATAAAGCATTTGCAAATTATTACTCATTTAACAAGCTCATGAATCATGCAACTATATGTGTCATTAAAAATCAACTTAGACATCCCTTTTACCAATATGATAAAAGCATTCAAGATATTTCAACCCATAATTCCAGCAGCTCTCTCATATATAAATGATGGTGCGGTGGTCTCACAAAATAAAAATCAAACTAAAGCAAATAAAAGACGCTCCAAGTTTATGCGATAAAGTGCTTCAAATGAAAAACAGGAGTTAGACGTGTGCAAACTGGGAGTGTGTAAGTTCAGTGGGAATGTTCTCCACATCCCCAATCTTATGGTTTTCACCATATTTGGATAACTCATGGTGCATCTCCTCCAATCCCTGTGAAAAAAACTTCAAAACACTGTTTCTCCCATTTCTTTTCTATGGGGTGACATTAGTAGAGATAGATAAAAAGATTTCTTGCTGCATATTAACCATCGACTAAATTACATGTGAGTGTCCAGAGAGTGTATAATGTTGTATGTATACTCATAAACTTAATTGGATAAAAAAGATTCAACTCAAAACCTCAAACTATGCATAAAACAATATGGGACAGAATCTGTCCAGAAAAACAGCAGCAGCAAAACGTATTTTTCTACCCGACCAAAACTTGTCAGAAAAATTCGTAAATACTCAGGCATAGAGGATGAAAAGTTGCAGCTACAGTAAAAATCCCAGGTCCATCGGAGTTACAGAATAAAAATGAAAAATCAAACCATGCACAGACTTCGTGCAGGAATAAAATCTCCGAATAGAAAATAGCAACTTTTTCAATCCAAAATGGGTAAACTTGGCACTTTATTAAAAATTCCAGAAACTAAGCTAAGAAAACATTCTCTTGTTACAGCAAGAGGACACAAAGAAAATCCAAAATAAAAATAACCGGGTTGCCTCCCGTAAAGCGCTTTCTTTATAGCCATATAGCTAGGCTTACGTACTTGTTGTTTCAGCGAAGATGAAGCTCATGAGGGAGCTTGACATCCCCAAGCTTGAGTGTTTGTCTCTCTTCCTTGAAAATGTTCATGAATACTACCAGGGTCCCATGGTCCTCTCAAGCCAATGAAAATGATAATCAAGTTGAAACCTAGTAGAGAGAAAAACAAAACATATAAGTAATAACAACGAAGTCTTACTTTCTTTCTATGCATTGGCATTTTGTATATGAATGAATCACAATAAATAGAAGTTTCCCAATGCATATTGACAATAGTTACTTGCAGCCCATAATAATTAGTAGCATATAGAGGGTTCTTACCACCTCCTCTTTCATAATAGTTGCAAGTAGTAGAAATAAATTTAACCATATAGCCACAAGAATCATTCAACTTAGATAATTTAGGCACATAGAGAGGATTATTAAACTTATTATGGAATTCATTAGCATGCTTCCCTCTTTCAAAATAGTTATTAAGATCAATATAGATTTAATATCATGGTTGCAACAAAGATTTGGAACTAAAGATAATTGCAAACCACATAAGTATTTCTCAACATAAGCAAATTTCTCCTCTATGGTGTTATTAGGAGAATTCAGGAACCACAGAAGCAATAATATCATCTTTATCCTCACATACAATAGTGACAAGTTCTAAACATGGAGGATTATCAATAAATATAGGACCATCATCTAAAGCATCATAAGTTTCATCATAATAGCATGGATTATCATATAGGACCATAGAATTTTCAGTTTCACACTCATCATAACATGGGTTCTCATAGGTTTCTTTAAGAGTAAAATATTTGAGAAATAAAACCTCCCTCAAAATACTCCATTCAATTTTCACTTCTTCATCCAAAGACCTGTACCAATCAAGAGCATTACGAGATAAAGACAAACATAATAGCTTCCTTTTTACCCAATCATCAGAAATATCAGGAGGTTTAAATAAACCACATATAGCTTCAATTAACTCAATGTGTTCACGTGCAGACTTAGTTCCATCCCCTGTAAATGGATCTTTCATAACTCTTTTAACATGATCAATGGGAATTTTAAATCCCACTTTAGGATTCTCATACACAGTAGTTTCAATCACTTTAGCAGTAGTGGCATAAGCACTTTCATATAAAGCAACATGCAGCAGAGCACGCTTCCTAAAAGCCATAGCAAAAGTATCAAGATGTATAAGTAGATT
Organism: Bromus sterilis; assembly: GCA_950022295.1. Classification (NCBI taxonomy): domain Eukaryota; kingdom Viridiplantae; phylum Streptophyta; class Magnoliopsida; order Poales; family Poaceae; genus Bromus; species Bromus sterilis. The sequence goes on from OX465598.1 coordinate 316,075,373, forward strand.
CAACCTCCCCAAGCTTAGGTGTTTGCAAGATATAAAGCAAGATCAAGTATAGTGCACACAAGAATAGAAACTTAAGCGCTACGCTCCCCGGCAACAACGCCAGAAAAGTACTTGATAACCCCTAAGAGCAGGGGATCACTGTAGTACCTCTCATTGTGAAAGTAAGGTATCGATCCGCAGGAGCAAGAAGGATAAGTTATCTATTCTCTACAACTAAAATGTCACAAGTTTTAGTTGATTATGCACTAAACAAGTTTAAAGAACAAGATGATTGATTTAATGGATGGAAGTGTAATGCAACAAGACAAAATGTAAAAGTGTCCCAATCCTCTTCAATGCAAGAGGACAAGACAAAGGTTTTCTAACAATGGACATGGGTTCATGGGTTCACTCAATCTTCTCTCCCCTCTATGGTGATTATCATGTTATAGATAAAAAGTATACAATTGCAATGTTTTAATGGTAAACTTCTAACGGCTATATGTCCTGGAACACATAGTTGAAATAAAGTAATCCTTTGTGTTGCTAGGTCACCCCTCTTAAGGATAGCATGGTTGTTGTCACCCCCACATCATACTTCTCCTTTTTTATCCCCGGATAAAGGATGTTGGGCGGTACTGTGTCACTCAATACCCCCCAAATAAGATTGCAAATAGGACTTTCACATTTTTTTACAGGAACTATATCATCTAGGAGGCACATTCCACGAATATCTTGAATTTCTTAGCTTTTTAGCTATATTGCCACTCATTAAATGAGTTTAATGGCATTTATTGAGTTTCAATGGAATTTGAACTACACGTGTGTTATAGTTTGACCCCAAAATTATATAAAAAATCATACACACGTTGAAAGTGCATGGTTTCCCCATGTGTGGTTTTGGTAATTAATGACAATCTCTATGGACTAATGTTTGCATTGAGATATTCTTATAGGTTTGTCCATTGGCATCGCTTGAACTCCATGTGTTGGTGATGCATGTAAAATGTATAGATGAACTTTGCATGTTATTACTAAATATTCTTACATATTAGCAACTTATATGATGTTATATTCATGTTTTATAATGATTTAGGGGATTTTCTAAACAATCCCCCCTCTTTTGGTTCTAACTCTGTTTTTTCCAGAAAACTCTTTTTTTAGTGTTTCGGACTTTCCGGGAGCTTCGGGACTCCAAAAAGGGCAAGGTCAAAGAGCACGGTTCAGAATTTTTGAGACGAACGCCATGGGCTTAAAGTAAGGACCAGCATCCCAACCAGGAGGGAGAAAGGGCCCCCCACGCGGTCACTGTACCAAGACGCGTGGGACCACCATGTTTCCACCCCGTGGCTCCGATGCCGTCCGTTTTCGTCTCCGTGGCTTCTTCTTGACCTAAAACCGACTATATAAAGGCAACCCCCCGACGTTCTTCGGAACAGACGCCGCCACACGAGAGAAACCAGGAATAGAGGGCAGGGAGCTGCAGATTGCAGGGGGAAAACTCCGGCAGAGCCCTGCCGGAGGGATCTCCCTCTTCTCCATCGACATCTCCACCGCCTCCATGATGAAGGAGGAGTAGTCCACCCCCTGGACTTGGGTTTGTGGTAGTATCTCATGTATCTCTCCTCTCTTTGATCTTCACTAATTAGTATCGTATGAGCTGCTAAACATGATTACGGTCATATCTATGTAATTCCCATGGTGGATATTGTGGTATGAGATGTTTTGTTATGCATTTACTGTGGTGTTGGTGCTTTTATGACTTGTCATGCTTTGGAGATATTTCTATGATGCATGTGATGGTTTGGTTTATGCATAATGCCTTGTTTATCCTTATCATGAGGTGATTGACACCACCAAGTGTAGGTAGATGAGAGAGATGTGATCATGCACACGAATTATGAATCATTGCACTAGTGTTTAGATTATTTTCCTTTAAGAAGTATGATGTATGTGGGTACGGGATGGCCATTGTGACAAAAGGCATAGGTATTTTGACAGAGTACCTCTTAACATCCTTTATCCGGGGGTAAAAAGGGAGAAGTATGATGTGGGTGTGACAGCCAACCAAGCTAGAGTGACACTAGCTACACAAAGGATTACTTTCTTTCAACTATGTGTTCTAGGACATATAGCTGTTATAGAAGATTACCATTAAAACATTACAATTGCATGCTTTTTATCTATAACATGATAATCACCATAGAAAGGGAGAGAAGATTGAGTGAACCCATGAACCTGTGTCAATTGTTCCTATAAGAAAAAGCCTTTGTCTTGTCCTCTTGCATTGAAGGGGATTGGGACACTTTTACATTTTGTTTTGCTACATTACACTTTCGTCCATTAAATTAACCATCTTGTTCTTTAAACTTGTTTAGTGCATAATCAACTAAAACCTGTGACACTTTAGTTGTAGGGAATAGATAACTTATCCTTCTTGCTCCTGTGGATCGATACCTTACTTACACTTTGAGAGGTGCTACAGTGATCCCTTGCTCTTGGGGGTTATCAAGTACTTTTATGGCGCCGTTGCCGGGGAGCGTAGCGCTTAAGTTTCTATTCTTGTGTGCACTAGACATTTATTTTAGTTTTGCATAATACTTTAGTTTACTTTCAGTTTTGCATTTAGCTTAGTTTTACTTTCAGTTATATATATCAAAACACAAAAAAATTATAAAATGGAAGACAAAAAAAAATAGAGAGCTTTATGAAATTTATCTTGAGTTAGGACATGAAGTTTTTGAGGAGAAAATTAAATTTTATTTACATAACAATCATGTTTGTGGTAGTACTAATTCATGGAACACCTTTATTGCTAATGTTACAGAAAACCTTAAGCTTGGGGAAGATTGTTTTAATGAATATGATATTTTTAGTCCCCCCAACTTTGGAGGAGAAAATTTTCTTTGATGATACTATGCCTCCTATTTATGATGATTACAATGATGAATATGAACTTTTCAGTCCACCTACTATAGTGGATAAAGTTTATTATGATTATACTATGCCTCCAATTTATGATGATTACCTTGATAAGAATGATTGCTTTACTCTCACTATTCCTAATAAGAAAGATTTTTCTTATATGAAGAGTAATGATACTTTTATGCTTGTGGATCATGGAAATAATGCCTTATGTGATAGTTATATTGTTGAGTTCATCCATGATGCCACTAAAATCTATAATATATAAATGGGAGAAACCCACTAGTGTTATTTCTCTCAACATGCAAGTCATACACATCAACAACTCTCTTATTGGTCCACATCATCCAAGTCTCCCACATCATCCACCATGTCATCACTTCTATTTTTCAATGCTCTACCCTCTGGCTGCGCGTTCTCTTTGTCTCCTCCGTTGCTTCTTTTCTCTTCGTCTCCTCCACTAACACTTTAATGAAAATAATGCGTTCGATTTCCTTCTCACTTTGCTCTCATTTATATATTATAGATTCTCTCCTTCTTCATCTTCACCCTGAACTCGATTTGCATCTCTCTATTTCTTCACGAAGCATACACCTATTGGATATGACTTATCCCGCTCCCTTTTAATCAATGTACGTGTTGGATATGTGCCTGACGGGGATCAACCCCGGCAAATCCCATGGTCAGGGACCCTGGGTTAATTATGAGAGGCACAGGTTGGACGATAGCTCGTCGGCAAACAGGAGGATACATTCCTTCTCGATATTATTGATGAGAGAGATGCGATTACAGTGGATGCCAAGGCTGGAGCGCTCAAGGCTAGGGTTACAGATGATATTGGATGCCTTTGGTGTCGCCCCTCCTAGCCCTTATATACTGGACTAGGTCTCGTGGAATTCATCTACGTTTATAGGTAAGCTTTCCTAACCATAGCTTGCTCCGTACGGCAGGTCTTCGCACCTTCCTTGTGAGTCGCAGACTCCTATGTCGGTGCCAATTAGTGGGCCACGGCGGGTCCAGGAGAATCTTCATGGGCCTTCTATCTTCAGGGACACCGGGTAGGCCTATCCGTAGGAGTCGTGGGGTCACCCCCTCGTCAGTAGCCCCCGAGTGCCTGAGGGACTCGAAGAGTCACGCAGGGACTCGAGTACATCCATTTGTCGGTCATTTGTATGCGCGGTTGTCGGGGGAATGGTACCCAGGTAGGGTCACCCAGACGACAGCATTCTTTCAAGACAAGGAGGAGGCCGATTGGGCTGCTGCTGGGCCGAGCTAGGCAGTCGCATGGCCGATTGCTCCCAAGCAAGCGGCCATGCCGAATGCGAGCAGTCGGCCCAGGCGCAATCGGCACACTCCTCAATCGGCTCAAGAGTTGACCTTATCTAGATCGGATGTCTCTGGGACAAGGTCATAAATGCGGGATCCCGAGAGATCCGGATGGCAGTAAGCCAAGTCACTTCGCCGATCTGTCAGAGGAGTGTTGTCACCCTTTTCCTCTGAATCCGGAGACAGGACGACGAGATCAGAGGAAGTAGCTCCACTGTTCATCATCATTACCTAGAAGCTACAGCATGGGCAGCCGCTTGACAAGTTCGGATCAACCGGAGATTTGCAGTCGGTGGACCCCAGCTGACGAGAGGATGACAGCTGGGTCCAGCCCCCGACTGAAATGACTGTAGTACCCCGAGCTCACACTATAAGAGCCCGGGGTACCCCTCCTGTGAGAGGGACTCCCCCATTTGCATTTACTTCACACAGTAGAACCCGTAGAGAAGCAGAGGAGAGCCATGCCCACGGCAGGTCTCTTCTTCCTCTGAGCAGCTCCACGAGCATTGATTGTAGTTCGTGAGTTCATTTATAGCAAGAAGACAAGCAGGAGTAGGGGTGTTATCTCTCCGGAGAGCCCCGAACCTGGGTACATCGTGGTGTCCTTCACCGTGCTTTACGTTTCTCCTCAACAGCAGCCTGTGCATTGAAAGAAGAATCAGTACGAAAACTGACGAGATCAAAATTCGAGAGAAGATCAGAGCAGAGTGCATGCAATCGGCCCGAATCTCGGGGACTACACCCAGTGGGTGCGCTTGCGCGCACCCACTTGAGGGCAGATCCACCGATCTAAGGACGGCATAAGAAGCAAAAGTAAGAAAAAGATCCGAGCTGATTGCACGCAATCGGCTCGAATCTCGGGGACTACACCCAGTGGGTGCGCTTGCGCGCACCCACTCGAGGGCAGATCCACCGATCTAAAGACGACATAAGAAGGCAAAAGTAAGAAGAAGATCCGAGCTGATTGCATGCAATCGGCCCGAATCTCGGGGACTACACCCAGTGGGTGCGCTTGCGCGCCCCCACTTGGAAAAGAAGACTTACAGTATGATTGCGGTCGACGAGCTCGAGCTCCTGAAGCACACCGGTGGAGAGCGCCTTCACTCGGTCATAAGCCGAAGCCATGGTGCCATGGGAGGCCAAGGGAAAGCGGCGCGAGGCTTCAGGCTCGGAGTCGGCAGGACTGGTGCGATAGTAAGCCATTCAGAAATTCTCCACCGAGTGCATCTGCGATTCAGGGGCAGCAAAGGAGGTTGTCGAGGTCGTCGTCGGTGTCGGCTGAAGGATTATAGCCTTGGAGGCAGCAGTAATCGAGGGTGGCACCGAGGTGGCTGGCGGAGCAGCAGCACTCGGCGTCGGAGCAGTCGTTGAAGGAGGAGATACCGTCACGATCAACGGGGTGGTCGTTGCGATGGCAGTTAGGATTTGACCAGAGGACTGCGGCGGGGAAGGAACAATCGGATGTTCCGATTGCAATCCCTCGGCGTCGGTGGACTCCAGGTCGACGATGTCCTTTGGAGCCACGGAGGCTTTGGGCAGAGGCTTGCTCGGAGGCTGGCTCGGAGGCTTGGCGAGGTCGACGCGAAGTTTCTTGGCCTTGAGCTCGGCATCCTTGGACGAGAGAGGAACAATCGGCGGCCGTTTTCTGGCGGCATCAGTATGAACGGAAGTGGCAGAGGGAGCTGGGCCAGTGACGGCAGGGACGTCCCGGTCAATGTTGTCCAAATCAATGGCAGCCCTGAGCAGAAAAGAGAGATAAGCAACAAAGGAAAGGAGAATGTAAAGGAAGAGAAGGAAGGAGAAATAATTACCCCATAGTCATCGGTGCTCCTCGGGGCATCCGGAAGCGCAGAGGAGGGATATCCAGAGGAACCTCCTGCAGAACGGGGCCGACCTTCGGCTTGGTACCAGGAACCTTCCCTGTCGGCTAGGCTCGAGTGCACCCAGTCTGTGTGGCCTTCCCTCTCGGGGCGACCACCGTTGTCTTCGCATGCTTGCTCAGCGCAGCACCGGTTGACGGGCCGTCAACTCGGGAGCGTTTAAGCGGCGCCTTCTTGGGGTCAGGATGCGCATCTGCACCGGAACCTCCAACCTTTGAGGCGCTGTCGTCGTCACTCCATTCATCCAAAAATTGTTCGAAGGAGGAATCATGCATACCCCCATGGTCAGCTGCACCGGCGTTGGCGGGGTTGTCCTCGGCGTCGGAGTCTGAGGCGGAGGAGTCGTCGTATTCGAGGTCGACTGGATCCTCCTCCTCGCGGTCAGGAGTGAATTCGCCAGCGATTTGGCCGTCTTGCATCAAAGAAGTCGCGATAAAGTACTGAAGAATGAGCAGAGCATCAGAAGAGCAAGTGAGAAATCGAGCAATCGGGCGAACAGAGAAAGCAATCGGAGCATACCTCAGGAGGAGTGACTCCGCGGTGAAGGCACTTCAGGCCGAATCGAAATGGTTTTGGCAAGGGTGTGGTGGTGAGTGCTCTCACTCAGAGGCGTAGCGCTTGGTTGCTCAGCTTCTTGGTGCAGATCCGAGTGGGATCACTCCAGGTTGCCATGTCGCAGATGCGGTGCACTCGGCGCTGAAGCGGGAGCACTCGGACCTGGAGCCAGGTGGCCACGAGGTCGTATGCCTTAAGGCCATCTTTCTCAAGCTGCGCAATCCGAGCAACTTGAGCGTCAATATCGCAGTCGCCGACCCCAAGCTTGGTCGACCAATGGTATTTCTCCGTGGGAGGGGCGATCTGAAATTTGGGCAAGTTGATGAGGTCGGAGCCCTTGTCAAGAGATCGGACGTAGAAAAAAGTGGTCTGTCAATCCTTGACCGACTGAATGATAGCAGGGGACTCATAGCCTTGTTTGCTTGAGTAGAGGATGCAGCCGCCGCAGTCGGTCATGGCGGTCTCGTGAATCGGCTTGTCTCCGTCCGGATTCTGCAGAAGCCTCCCGGTCCGAGCCATGTGACCTCGGAGGTGGAAGAGGCGCTTCCACAGCCCGATGCTCGGCCGGATGCCGAGATGGCCTTCGCAAAGGGTGACGAATCCCGACATCGTCATAATGAAGTTGGCGGCGAGATGGTGCGGCTGGAGTCGGTGGAAGTCCAAGAACTCTCGAAAGAAGGTGCTCACCGACAGCCCGAAGCCGCGCTCGAAGTGCGCCGCAAAAACCACGCGCTCGCCGGTGCGCGGTTCTGGCACGATCTCCTCGCCGGGGGCACGCCACTGGATGCCAGCCGGCATCTTGCGCGTGTGGAGGAGCTGGCGGATCTCGTCGTCGTTGACGGTGGAACCTTTCCATCGTTCGCGGCTTGCGGCGGATTTCTCATCTGCGGCGGCCATGGAGTCTTCCAGGGAAATGATGGGTGAATCCTTAGAGAAGGGCGAGAGGGATCCGACAGCGGATGCTGGCGAATGGAGGCGCGGCGGCGTCGAAGGGCGCAAGCAATTGCAGAGAGAGAGGGTGCGGTGCGGCGGCGCCACAAGCACACCAGAACAAGGTGGCCGGAACAGAAGCGCTGCGGTGGCGCAAAGAGAAGAAGGAGAGCGAGGAAGAAGAAGTGCGGTTGAGCCCGAGGAGTCCCTTCCCCCATTGGCTTATATGGGCGGCGGGGGCGAGTGGGATCGCAGGTGCGGCACGTGTGGCCCGGTGTGGCCGCGTGTATCAAGAGGAGGTTTGACTGGATCGGCGCAGAGGATCATGGCGCAGAATGCGAAGCGTGCGCAGTAACGTCCCGTCGCGCGTGGGTCGTGGGGCCCGGAGCATTAACTGCCCCGGGGAATCGGAAGCGACGCGCGACGTGGGCTGGTCAGAAGTTGGTCAAAAGTAACCGTTGAAAAAGCAATCGGGTGAGCCAGATCTCAGCTCGGTCAAGGTTTGGCAACGGTCGTTTATCAGAGAAGCACAAGAGCAATCAGCAAGCAAATGCCGAGGTCGGAGAAGTTGTATCGAACCATTATTGGACTGGTCAGCCGGGCGGAATCTCCGATCTGAGCGTTCAGATCGGATCGAGATGTCCGATGAGGCCAGAGCAATCAAAGCGCAAGGATAAGAAAAGAAAAACTGCAAGAGCCCCGCAGTCAAGTAACCGTGGGACCCTCACAGCTTTAGGGGATAGTGTCGGGGGAATGGTACCCAGGTAGGGTCAACCAGACGAAAGCATTCTTTCAAGACAAGGAGGAGGCCGATTGGGCTGCTACTGGGCCGAGCTAGGCAGTCGCATGGCCGATTGCTCCCAAGCAATCGGCCATGCCGTATGCGAGTAGTCGGCCCAGGCGCAATCGACACACTCCTCAATCGGCTCAAGAGTTGACCTTATCCAGATCGGATGTCTCTGGGACAAGGTCATAAATGCGGGATCCCGAGAGATCCGGATGGTAGTAAGCCAAGTCACTTCGCCAATCTGTCAGAGGAGTGTTGTCACCCTTTTCCTCTGAATCCGGAGACAGGAAGACGAGATCAGGGGAAGTAGCTCCACTGTTCATCATCATTACCTAGAAGCTATAGCATGGACAGTCGCTTGACAAGTCCGGATCAACCGGAGATTTGCAGTCGGTGGACCCCAGCCGACGAGAGGATGACAGCTGGGGCCAGCCCCCGACTGAAATGACCGTAGTACCCCGAGCTCAGACTATAAGAGCCCGGGGTACCCCTCCCGTGAGAGGGACTCCCCCATTCGCATTTACTTCACACAGTAGAACCCGTAGAGAAGCAGAGGAGAGCCATGCCCACGGCAGGTCTCTTCTTCCTCTGAGCAACTCCACGAGCATTGATTGTAGTTCGTGAGTTCATTTATAGCAAGCATACAAGCAGGAGTAGGGGTGTTATCTCTCCGTAGAGCACCGAACCTGGGTACATCGTGGTGTCCTTCACCGTGCTTGTGCCCAACACGTTTCCGGCACCATCGACATCGTTCTCCCTCGAGTCTTCCCCTCTCTTTAGCCATCCCTATGGCATCTGTTGTTACTAAATGACGACAGCGGTATAACCGCGGGTCGCTGGCAGTCTGGTGGCCATGACAAAACCTGTTTCGAGGGATGCTAAGCTGAAAGGGCCCAAGGAATCGACTGGTCGAGCCTTGGTGAATTGCACTAGTGGCAAATACCGCAGTAGCCCAATCAAACCCACGTCCCTCGACGTGAGCTTGGAACACTGGTGTCGAGCAAAAGTCCTGCTGCTTCAGGTCTTACGGTGTTCATTTGCCGCCAGTAATGTGCATAGCCTAAGGCGCGTCCTCCCGGCTTTTTTCTATCATGCGCAGCGCATGGAAAAGGTTGGGAGTGAAATCGCTCTTCGGCAAGTCCCAGCCCGGCCGAACTTCGCAGCGGGGTCTTACCTACACGCTAATCTTGCGTGGCATCTGGGCACAGTGTATCGTGTTCCAGGAATTTGTGTTTTTGAGGCGCGGAGCCTAATAGTATTGCACCCGCTTGGAACAAAACATTAAGCGAGATGTTCACTCATTCACCCGTGGAGCTTGTTTCGAGTGCTCAGACGGGGGGTTCTTCGCGAGTAGTCACTCGACTGCCGTTTCGGTTCTTGAGGTGAGGGAGCACCTGAGACTCTAGCGTCGTATGATCTTGGCGAGTGAATGTTTGTCTTGCGTCGGGTTGAGTGAGCACCCGAGACTCTCATGAGTGCGAGTGATCACTCGAGCACATTGCTGACCTTTAGGTGAGGGAGCACCTGGGACTCTCATGATGTGCGCTCCCGATGGGAGTTTAAATATATTTGAAAAATGTGTTTAAGAAATCATTCTTGATGTCTGTTGGTATGCTTCGCCGCTTGTCAGGATAACGATGCCTCTGTTTGATGGATGTCAGGGATGCTCCGCCAGTGAACCGTCATGTCTTCATGACCGGTCATAATGATGACCGATGTGGCAGGTGTTGGTTGGGTTTTCGATACGCGTGTTGGAAACACACGTGAATTGACGCGTCTCGCGCACAGTGCGTCCCGTGGGAAAGCATCTTGGTCTTGGAATCTGAGACGTCTGCGACGTTTGGTCTTTGAATTAATTGCTGCTGTCGTCTTGGCTTCTCTGTGCCGGGAGATTTTTGTTCTATAAATAAGCCTTTCTTTTCCACAACGTTTCGCCTCTACCCAGCTTGCTGCTTTGCCTCTTCCTTCTTCTCTTCTTCCTCTTATGGCTCCCAAGCGAGGTGTTGGTCGTGGCCGTGGTGGCCGTACACCACGCTCATGCCGTGGTGGTCGCCATGGTACGGCGCCAATGCCTTCCTCCTCTCCCTTGGAGGAGGGATTCTGGCGCTATGATTTTCTTTTACGCGTTCGTGGCCAGAGCGCCAATCACGTTCTTCTTCCCTCTGCTTTTTCCGTCATTTTCTCTGAGCGTGGCTTAGATGGCTTGCTTCTGCATCTTCAAGGGAGCTGTCGATCTCCTCCTTATGTTGACTTGGAAGTTGATAGCTCCTGCTTGATTTTTCTTGGCTCTGGTTGGAGTTTGTTTGCTCGGCGGTTGAATTTGCGAGATGGCGATATGCTCAGCTGTCGTTTTGACGGCGAAAGCACTGTCGTTGTCTGTGCGTTCGACCCGAGCGGCAACAACATGGATCCGCACTGGCAGGAGTCGAGCAGCGACAGCTCCACAAGGTCGAGGAGTCCTACGCCTGCATGTTCTTCAGCTCCATCTTCTGGCGATTCCTTAGGTGGTGATGTTGTCTCCATCAGCTCCGAAGATAACATCGATGTCAAGCCGTCGGTCAAGCGGGCGCGCCAGGCGACCTTGTAGAACTGGAGGCGGCCTCATCTTCGCTGGCAACTCGGAGAAGAAGCTGTGTATCCGGAGAAGAAGGCGTGCAGCTGCAGCTGGAGAAGAAGCTGGTGGAGCATCGACAAATAAGTCGAGCTTCACCCTTTTGTTATGTCATTGACATCCTCTGCTAGCTTCCTTTTCCTTTGTCTGTGGTGATTTCCTTGTACTAGAGTCGATTACCCCTCGTGGGCACACATGTAGAAGTCTTAATTCCTTGGGTAATTCCCTCTTGTAACAGGAGCTGCCTTCTATCCAAATGTAGTTAAGTCCTTTTATACCTTTATGGTTGAATTCAAGCTGTGGTTGAGATCTTGCAATAAACTATGTTTTCAACTCCTGTAGTGCCATGTCTTCGACTCCTTCTGATAGCGCAGAATATCCTCGACTCCGTATGATAGCGCGGGATGTCTTCGACTCCATCTGATAGCGTGAAATGTCTTCGACTCCTCCCGTGATGCACTGACTTTAATTTTCTAGTGTGTTCTATCGGGTGCGCGGCAGCGCTCCCGATGGGAGTAGCCCCCGAGGCTACGTTTGAGTTGTAGAGTCAAACGTAGGCTTAAAACTTGGCGTATTTCCTCGCGGTTATACTCTGGAGTAGTCCCCGAGTCTTGGTTGTTTGTCGTCCGGGTGAAGACTTGAAGATTGCTAACTTGGTGTTTTTTTTCTTGAATAGGACCGTGGCGTGTCTCGGGGGGATTTTGCGCTTAAGCCCCAGAGTGCTTTGGTTAAGATCGCGTAAGCGATGATAGCATCTCTCGGGAGGATTTTATGCTTAAGCCTCCGAGTGCTTTGGTGAAGATCGCTTAAGTGGCGATAGCTTCTCTCGGGGGGAGTGTGTGGTCGAGCCCCTGAGTGCTTTGGATAAGATCGCGTAGGCGATAGCGTCTCTCGGGGGGATTTTATGCTTAAGCCCCCGAGTGCTTTGGATAAGATCGCGTAGGCGATAGCGTCTCTCGTGGGATTTTATGCTTAATCCCCCGAGTGCTTTGGTTAAGATCGCATAAGCGATGATAGCGTCTCTCGGGGGGATTTTATGCTTAAGCCCCCGAGTGCTTTGGTTAAGATCGCGTAGGCGATGATAGCGTCTCTCGGGGGGAGTGTGTGCTCGAGCCCCCGAGTGCTTTGGGTAAGATCGCATAGGCGATAGCGTCTCTCGGGGGGATTTTATGCTTAAGCCCCGAGTGCTTTGGATAAGATCGCGTAGGCGATAGCGTCTCTCGGGGGGATTTTATGCTTAAGCCCCCGAGTGCTTTGAGATGGCGGTATTTGGGCAACATTTATTTTATTGCGGTCGAGCGGCTACATGAGTTGCCAGTCATGTCTGACCGATGGGGACTATGGATAGAATAGTCGCAAGTTTGCTACGTTCCATGGGTTACACACGTCCTCGTCTGTCTTCGGGTTCTTCAGCCTGTAGGCGCCACCTCTGGCGACTTCTGAGACTATAAATGGTCCTTCCCATTGGGGGGCAAGTTTATGGACCTTCTCTTGTATCAGCCGTAGGACTAGGTCACCTTTGTTGAAGGTTCTAGTGCGCAAGCGACTGCTTTGGTAGGTACGTAGCTTGTCCTGGTACCCCTCTGATTTTGCCAGGGCTGTATCTCTTGCTTCGTCAGCTGTATGTTTGTCATCTTGTAATGCTTCTTCTGCTTCTTCTTCTTCGTACCCGGTGACCCAAGGTGCTCCGAACTTGAGGTCATGTGGTAGTACTGCCTCTGCCCCGTACACCATGAAGAAGGGTGTGTACTGGGTCGCGGTGTTTGGTGTAGTTCGTAGGATCCATAGTACCGCGGGGAGTTTTTCTACCCAGTTGCCGGCGGCTTGCTCGAGTGGTGCGAGGAGCCGTTTCTTGATTCCCCCGCATACAAGTCCGTTTGCTTTTTCCACTTGGCTATTGGACTGCGGGTGCGCGACTGATGCATAATTGATTTTGATTCCCAGTTCTTCGCAAAAGTTCTAGAATTCTGCGTCTGTGAAGTTCGTGCCGTTGTCCGTGATGATGTTGTGTGGCACTCCGAACCTGAAGATGATCGATTTGATGAAGTTGACAGCCGTGAGGGCTGTGGAGCTGGTGATGGGCACTGCTTCGATCCATTTAGTGAACTTGTCGACTGCGACGAGCAGGTGTGTCCTTCTGCCCTTTGATGACTTCTTGAGTGGGCCCACCATGTCGAGTCCCCAGGTGGCGAACGACCAGGATAGTGGTATGGTCTTGAGCTCTGAGGCGGGAGCGTGTGGCCTGTTGGAGAATTTCTGGCAGGCGACACAACGTCGCACGATTTCCTCTGCGTTTTTCATGGCTGTGGGCCAATAGAACCCGGCTCTGAATGCTTTGGACATGAGTACTCGACTGCTCGCATGGTGCCCGCAGGTTCCTTCGTGGATTTCGAGAAGTAGGGCTTTGCCGTCCTCTTCGTCGATGCACCTTTGGAGTATCTGGGTGATGCTGCGCTTGTATAGCTGTTTGTTGATCCCCGTGAATGCCTTGGATCGTCGGCTAATGCGTCGTGCTTCGGCCACGTCTTGAGGTAGCGTACCTTCGATTAGGAATCAGAGGAACGGTTTTGCCCAGACAGGTCCTTCGAGATCTGTCGGAGCTGTGCTGGTGATTGTGCCTTCTGATGGGCTTGCTTCTGCCACCTGCGCCAGGTCTGTTGCGTCCTCGCCGTCCACGACTGCTTCAGGTGCTGCTGCCTGTACCTTGATGGATCTCCGGCTGATGCTTTCGAGAAAAAAGGCGGGTGGTATTGGTCCTCGGGTTGAACCGATGTTCGCGAGTTCGTCAGCTTCTGTGTTGTTGGCCCTGGTGATGTAGTGGAGCTCGCAACCGTCGAAACTTCCTTCGAGTGTGTTGTAGAGCTTCTAGTAGGCCGCCATGTTGTCGGCTATTGCGTCGCAGTTTCTCATCGTCTGCTGGACGACGAGATTGGAGTCCCCGTAGATTATGAGGCGAGTGGCTCCGCACGTTTTGGCCATGCGCATGCCATGGAGAAGTGCCTCATATTCTGCTTCGTTGTTGGAGGCGTGACTGAAGTTGATCTGGAGGACATATTTTAGATTTGTTCCTTTAGGGGAGATGAGCACAACTCCTGCCCCGGCCCCTTGTTGTCTCTTGGACCCATCGAAGAACATTGACCATGAACTTGATAGGTCTCGGGGGCCTGGTGTCTGAACCTCCGTCCACTCGACCAAGAAATCTGGGAGTACTTGGGCTTTGATGGCTGTTGGGTGCTTGAACTGCAGGTCCCGTGGGCTGAGCTCAATGTTCCACTCGGTGACTCGTCCAGTCGCTCCAGGGTTGTTGAGTATGTCAGCGAGTGGTGCGCTGCTCACAATTGTGATAGGGTGCTCGTCGAAATAGTGGGACACCTTTCTTGAGGTCATGATGACGGCCAGTAGTAGCTTCTGATAATGCGGGTACCGCTGCTGGGATTTGGTCAGGAGCATGCTGAGGTAGTAGATTGGTCTCTGGATGCTCTGGACCTTGCCTTCTTCTGCGCGTTCAACAACGAGCGTTGTGCTTACTACACTGTTACTTTCTGCCACGTAGAGGTATAGCTTCTCTTGTTCCTTAGGTATCGCCAGGATTGGTGGGGTCGAGAGTGTCTTTTTCAGGTCCGCGAATGCTTGGCGGGCTTCCTCCGTCCACTCGAATTTCTCTCCTTTCCTGAGCAGCTGATAGAAATGCAGCGTGCGTTCTCCCAGCCTGCTGATGAAGCGGCTTAGGGCTGCGAGTTTTCCAGTGAGCCGCTGTACTCCTTTGATGTCAGTTGGTTCTTGCATTCGGGCGATGGCTTGGACTTTCTCAGGGTTTGCCTCGATTCCTCGGGCAGAGACCATATAGCCGAGGAGCTTCCCCGCCGGTACGCCGAATGCGCACTTCTTTGGGTTGAGTTTGATTCTGTATTTGTTGAGCGCTGTGAAGGTTTCGCGTAGGTCGTCGAGTAGTGTGGCTGCTTTGTAGGTCTTGATGACGATGTCGTCCACATAGACTTGCACATTTCTTCCGATTTGCTCCTTTAGGCAGGCCTGCATCATTCGCTGGTATGTGGCACCTGCGTTCTTGAGCCCGAAGGGCATGGTCCTGTAGCAGAATACGCCATAGGGGGTGATGAACGATGTGTGCTCTTCGTCTTCTTCCTTCATCCTGATCTGGTTGTATCCTGAGTAGGCATCAAGAAAGGAAAGTAGATCGCACCCTGCTGTCGAGTCAGTTATCTGATCGATTCTAGGCAGGGGGAAGTGGTCCTTCGGGCAATGCTTGTTGACTGGTCCGTAGTCGACACACATGCGCAGCACGGTCGTGTCTTTCTTGGGCACCAGCACTGGGTTGGCTATCCAGGTGGATTTCTTCGTTTCTCGGATGAACTGGGCGTCGAGTAACCGGTTGACTTCCTCGCCGATTTCTCTACGCTTGGGCTCCGAGAATCGTCTCAGAGCTTGCTTGACCGGCTTCATTTTTTGCTTGATGCGTAGGGCGTGCTCCGCGAATTCGCGTGGTATTCCAGGCATGTCGGCTGGGCATCAAGCGAATATTTCCCACTCATCTCGAAGGAAAGTGATGAGAGCCGTCGCCTGCTCCTCTGGTAGGTGGGCGTACACGCGGACTATTTTGTCCGGGTCCGTCGGGTGCACTTGGTGAGTGACTGTGTCGCTGTCGATGCTGAAGTCGCGTCCGTACTCCTTAGGTTCGCTTCGGCTCACCAATGGGAAGGTACTCTTGTCCGTCACCATGGCTATTTCTCTGAGTTCTTGTTCGGCTCTGAATGTGCGGAGATTTTGTGAAAGTCACGGTCACATTGGTCTGATTTGATGAAGCTTCAGTTGATCGTGAGGACTCCCATTGATCCTGGCATCTTGAGCTTGAGGTAGGCGTAATGTGGAACCGCCAAGAACTGCGCGAATGCTGGCCGTCCCAATATGGCGTGATACTGCGATTGCCAGTCGAGTACTTCGAACTCGAGGACGTGCTTTGCGAAGTTGCGTCGGCTGCCGAAGACAACTTCGAGTTCGACGACTCCCAGGGATGTGGCTGCTTCTCCTGGGACTACCCCGTGTAACACGGTGCTCGATTTCTTCCATACTGATCGTGGGATCAGCATCTTTTGCAGGGTGCTGGCGAAGATGATATTCATGCTGCTGCCTCCGTCCATGAAGACCCTATCCATGTCGTACCCTCCGATTTGTGCATCGAGCACCAGGGGCGCGTGCCCCGGTCTTGGGACTGCAGGTGGATGGTCGTCCTGTGAGAACGTGATGCTGGTCTCCGTATCATGTAGCTGGTAGACTTCGACTATATTTATGCTCTCGGCTGCTCTAGCTTGCAGGGCGTAGGCGTCGCGTTGTGCTTGCGGCACCCTTCCCTCTTGGATCATGAGCACCTGTCCTTGCGTCGGGCTGTGACGTCCTTCCGGTCTTGAGGGTGGCGATTGTTCGGGTCGCCGGTTGCGCCTGTCTTCTCTCTGCTTCTCCTTCTTGAGGTCGTCGGCTAGCTCGTTGAACAGGCGGTAGTCTCCCAAAGTGTGACCTGACCTGACGCGTCCCCAGTCGTCCTCGAAGCTGTGGATCGTGCAGGGTACTGCTAGCTGCTCTCTAATCGTGAGTTTGCTAGATATGGCGTGCCTCTTCTTTCTTGAGATTCTGAAGATTTGCTCGTGATCCTCCGGGTGTTCGTGGGAGCGAGGGTTGGTTTCGATTCCTCGACTCATATCTTGGTTCTTGATGAGGTTGGAGAATTCATCTGGCCTTCGATCTGGGTCATAGTACTCGCCCACCTATGTCTCGGAGTCGCTGTCCTGGCTGGCGGCAGGTGCTCGTGCGACGGCGTGTCGTCGAGTGGCCGTCGGTTGCACGGCTGCGTGACGTGGCTCGTTCAGTGGGGCCTTGCCGTAGATCTCCCGTGCGCGCCTTTTGGGTCGTCGATTCCTTCCTCCTTGGCGATGGTTCTGCTGATCGCTGGATTCGATCTTGTAGTCATCGTCTTGATGTGCGGTGGGTACCCGGGCGGCGGTGGGTTGTCGGAAGATTTGCGAGTCCTCCGCTGCGCGTCGCAGTTCGTCGAGTGGAATTCCTTCGTAGAGGCCTCTCGCCGTTCTTCTGGGTCGTCGATTCCTTCGCTGCTGACGCTGCGCTTGGCCGTTACCGTAATATCGGTCCTGGCATAGCTGTAGCCCGAGCGATCTTGATGGGGTGGCAGAGATGTTCGCCGTGATCTTGAATCCTTCGAGTGGGCTAGACCTGGTCCTTGCCCTTGAGTTGTGGCTTGCTGAAGACGGGACCGCCGAGATCGTGATCCCAACCTGTGTAGTTCCCACAGACGGCGCCAATTGACAGGGATCAACCCCGGCAAATCCCATGGCCAGGGACCCTGGGTTAATCATGAGAGGCACAGGTTGGAAGATAGCTCATCGGCAAACAGGAGGATACGTTCCTGCTCGATATTATTGATGAGGGAGATGCGATTACAGTGGATGCCAAGGCTGGAGCGCTCAAGGCTAGGGTTACAGATGATATTGGATGCCTTTGGTGTCGCCCCTCCTAGCCCTTATATACTGGACTAGGTCTCGGGGAATTCATCTACGTTTACAGGTAAGCTTTCCTAACCCTAGCTTGCTCCGAACAGCAGGTCTTCGCACCTTCCTTGAGAGTCGCAGACTCCTATGTCGGTGCCAATTAGTGGGCCAAGGCGGGTCCAGGCGAATCTTCATGGGCCTTCTATCTTCAGGGACACCGGGTAGGACTATCCGAAGGAGTCGTGGGGTCACCCCCTCGTCAGTGCCCTAGAGGCAAATTAATAAAGATATTTGTCACATAACTGTTTGTTCATAATACGTTAGATATTGTGCTAGAACTGTATTAAGCGGAAACATTAATACACGTGTGATATATAACAACCTGGTCCCTAGTTAAACTCAGGCATACTAGCTCATTGGGCAATTGATGATCAAGGTTTCTTGATCATGAGAACATAATAGTTTATTGAAAATGAGGTCATATCATTAGGAGAATGATGTGATGGACACACACCCACCTTAAGCATTGCAGTGTGATCAAGTCACATAAGTTCAGCATTGCGATGACTTAATAACATAGTGACTGAATCCTTAGACCGTGATGATCATACATAATTGCTATCTATTAGGATGCTTTGAGTGCATTAACCGTTACACTGAAACATGGTAACTGAAAAGGTGTATCTTGGGTATTCAGAAGTAGATATGTTGAGGAGTATGAAATAGATCAGAGCGGGATTTGTCAATCCGAGTGACGGATAGGTACTCTGGGCCCACTCGGTGGTGTTGCATCAATAGCTTGCAAGCAAGTGACTAGGTTACAAGAGATGTAATATTCACAGATGAGTAAACATGTTATGGCATAGACGAGGAAGAACTAGGTATTTGATACCGACGATCATACCTCGGACAAACATAGTACCGAAGCACAAAGGGATCAAGTCATATTGTTAACGGTTCAACAGCGATGAAGTTTATTCGATGGAAGCGTAGGGGCACATCAAGGATTGTAACCAGATCCCACATGATGGTCATTGGTCAGAGAGTGTCTCGATCATGTCTACTGTTTCCCGGACCGTAGGGTGTCACACTTAAGGGCAATCGATGCATTAAGGATTGATTCGGGATCATCGGTGAAAAGAGAGAAAACACCGGAAATGTACCGGGAGGTGCCGGAAGCTGTTCCGGATATTTTGAAAGGTTCAATATAATATTTAAATATGTTTTATTATTTAATTGACAGAATTAAATATTAAAAATGAATTAAAAAATTAATTAAAAAGGTGAAAAGGTATTTGGGCCTTAAAAGGCCCATGAGGGGAAGGGGGAGCCTCCCCCCTTGGGCTTGGCGCCAAGGGAGGGGCCCATCCCCCCTCCTAGCCGCACCACTCCCCCCCTTGGGGGTTTAGTCCCAAATGGGGGAAGGGGAGGGGGTGGAGCCCCTCCTTGGCCTATATAAGGAGGGGTGGGGGTGCCTTTTTTCTACACAACATTGAGTTTCTCTCTCTCTCTTTCTCCGACCTAGAGCGGACTCCGCTGGTTTGGAGTTTGCACCTGGTTGGGGGTTTCACCATCATCCGGACGCCGTCGCGCTGCTGGAATCGGGATCCGGATCGATCTTCTTTCCGCTGCTCTTCTGGTTCGGAGCCCGGAGGGACGTCGGTTGCACCGTACGTGTGTAATCCTGCGAGGCACTACACGTGTGGTGCTACTTCATCGTCGTAGGTTCTTCAACACGACAGGGAGGTCGTAGGTTCAGAGTCTACGCCAACCACGTTCGAGGAACGTTTCCCTCTTTCGGTGTTCAAAGGTATGAACACTGATTCCTTCCGTTACATACATCAGCATAGCATAGATCTTGGGTTTGGGACTCGTAGGTAGGAAATTTTTTGTTTTCTGCGCCGATCCCCAACAGTGGTATCATGAGCAAGGCTATGCGTAGATGTATTGTACGGGTAGAACACATCTAGGATGTGGGCATCAATTCTCCAATTGTTACCCTCCCACGTGTACTCGTTTAGAGTTGCGACAATGTCCTGATGAAGCGGCCCCGACCGACCTTACGCGTTTACGCGAGACTGGTTCCACGCTTGACATATGGCTTGTACCATATAAGTGGCTGGGGGTGTCTGTCTCTCTAACATTAGCGACGCGAAGACGTTTGCAACGGAGGGCCCCGACAGGGGTGTAATAGAGACGATTGCAGGATTGGTGTTGTGGCTTGTTTTCACAAGATAGAAAGCGGTTCTCTCTCGAAACCCCTTAGCAGCCACGTAAAACTTGCAAAAGATAAAGTAGAAGGCGTTTTAACTTTAATTTGCATGTAAGGGGGGATCATAGCTTGTATGATTTATAGTTTTACTTCCTATCTTGCTAATATGCTAGATACGCGACGGTAGCATGATAGGATAATCTCTCTCAATACCATGATTGTATTCTCCCTTAGTGGGCACCGCCTGGAAGGATCTCTTTATGATAGGCAGGCCGTGACGATCGGGTGTCATACATACATTAGCGATCGCATGAGGTTGGGTTTGGCAAGCCTAGCATATGAAGATATGGCCTTGCTTCACAACCATACACTAAGGTTCGACTGGCAGGCTTGACATATGTAGATATGAGCTTGGGATACGGATGACCGAAAGGTTAAGCATGAGTCATATAACGGATATGATTGGCATGATGGCCTACCTAGGGAGATGTGTCGTCGGCCGTGTGATATTCGAGGATGATCATTCAAACTAGGATTATGTTAATCACTTAGTAAATTTGGAGAGATGTTTAACTAAGTGGGAGTTCTAGAACTAATTAAAATTGAACTCCATTTATGAACAAAGTCTAAATATGTGTTTTGAAAATAACCATTGTAGATGGCTGCACCTCGCCCCTCATTCAACTTAGGGTCATTCCTAGACAAAGACAAACTGAAAACCGATGGGTCAAACTTCACCAACTGGTTCCGCACTCTGAGGATTCTCCTCGTTCCCCTCAAGATGGCATACGTACTAGAGGCCGCGTTAGGTGACGAACCACCAGCAGACGCTAGTCAGGATGAGAAGAATGTCTACCTCTCCAAGACGGATGATTACAACCTTGTCCAGAGTGGAATGCTTTACTCCATGGAGGCTGAGCTGCATAAACGCTTTGAGAGGATGGGTGCATATGAGATAATCACCGACCTCAAGGCCGTCTTTGCACCCCAAGCTAGGGCTGGACGTTATGAGGCTTCTGAAGATTTCTTCTCATCAAAGATGGATGAGCATAGCAGTGTTAGTGAGCACGTGGTCAAGATGTTTGGCTACGTTCAACGCTTGAATGCTTTGGAATGTCAGATTCCAGATGAACTTGCTGTTGATAGGTGCTGCAGTCGCTGCCCCCTAGCTACAAAGGCTTTGTGTTGAACTACAACATGCAGGGGATGACTAAGACCCCTTCTGAGTTGTTCTCCATGCTGAAAACTGCTGAGGTTGAGATCAAGAAGGAGCATGCTGTATTCATGGTCAACAAGACCATTGAATTCAAGAAGTCTGGCAAGAAGGAGAAGGGAAATAAGGGAAGCCCGAAGAAGGGTGACAAGCCAGTTGTCACTCCTCGTAAGGCACCCAAACCTGGACCCAAGCCCGATGTTGAGTGCTTCTACTACAAGGGTGATGGTCACTGGAAACACAACTGCCCCCAGTACCTAGAGGATAAGAAGGCTGGCAAGATTGTCAAAAGAGACAAAGGTATATTTGATATACACATTATTGATCTTTTCTTAACAAGCGCTGGGAACAAATCCTGAATATTTGATACACGATCTGTTGCTCATATTTCTAACTCCTCTCAGGGGCTACGGAATAGGCGACGCTTGATGAAAGATGAAGTGACGATGCGCGTGGGAAACGGCTGCCGGATTGAAGTGGTGGCGGTCGGCACGAAGCATCTTAGTCTCCCTTCGGGATTAGTTTTGATTTTGAATAAGTGCTACTATGTACCCGCATTGAGTGTGAACATCATTAGTGGTTCTTGCTTGAAGCGAGACCACTATTCTTTTAAGTCAGATACAATTGGTTGTGCGATTTATAAGGATGATGTGTTTTATGTTCACGCACTGGAGAAAAATGGCTTGTTCATTCTTAATCTCGATTGTGATATACTTCATATTGATAACGTAGAGGCCAAAAGATTAAAACCTAGTGGCGAAGAACACATGACGATGTGGTATTGTCGACTTGGTCATATTGGTGAAAAGCGCATGAAGAAGCTTCATGATGATGGACTTCTGGAGTCATTGGATTTTGGATACCTTGACACATGTGAACCATGCCTTATGGTCAAGATGACAAGGACTCCATTCAATGGAACAATGGAGCGTGCGGAAGACTTGTTAGGGATCATACATTCAGATGTATGTGGACCTATGAACGTCCCCACATGCAATGGTCTTCGTTACTTCGTGACCTTCACAGATGACTTAAGCAGATATGGGTATATCTACTTAACGAAACATAAGTCTAAAACCTTTGAAAGGTTCAAGGAATTTCAGAGTGAGGTCGAGAATCAACTCGGGAAGAAAATCAAGCACCTTCGATCCGATCGAGGAGGCGAGTATTTAAGTCACGAGTTTGGCGATCATCTTAAGACTTGTGGCATCGTACCACAACTTACGCCGGCAGGAACACCTCAGCGTAATGGTGTTTCTGAGCGACGTAATCGAACTCTATTGGATAGCGTACGATCGATGATGTCTCATACCGACTTACCTGTGTCATTCTGGGGGGTATGCATTAGAAACTGCCGCTTACATTCTTAATAGGGAACCGTCTAAATCCGTAAAGAAAACACCATTTGAGGAATGGCATGGCAAGAAACCAATGTTGTCTCACTTAAAGATTTGGGGTTGTGAGGCTTATGTTAGGAAACTTCATCCTGACAAACTCGAATCAAAAGAGGATAAGTGCATCTTTGTGGGATATCCAAGGGAAACCGTTGGATACACCTTCTACAACCAGTCTGAGGGCAAAACGATTGTCGCCAAGACTGGTTGCTTTCTTGAGAAAGAGTTTCTTTCGAAAGAATTGAGTGGGAGGAAAATAGACCTCAACGAGATGATTGACCAATCACTCCAAGTGGAAGAAATGACAATGGAAGTTGTTCCGGAACCATCTTCCGTAGTGGGAGCTGAAGAGAACGGTCATCATGATATTCATAACGATCGTGACATACATGATGATCATGATCAAGATGAAGAGGATCCTATTGTACCCCGCAGGTCATCAAGAGCCCGAGTAAAAACTCAGTTTTATGGGCAACTTGTCAATGCAGTCATGTTAAATGAACCTGACGAACCTGCGAACTACAAAGAAGCAATGGAGGGACCCGAGTCCGAGAAATGGCTGGAAGCCATGAAATCCGAGATAGACTCCATGTATGCCAACAAAGTATGGACTTTGGTGGATATTCCCGTGGACCGAAAGGCCGTCGAGAATAAGTGGATATTCAAGAAAAATACTAACGCATACGGAAACGTATCTGTCTATAAAGCTCGACTTGTCGCAAAAGGTTTCCAACAAATTCAAGGAGTTGACTACGAAGAGACTTTCTCTCCCGTAGCGATGCTAAAGTCTATCCGGATATTGCTAGCAATTTCTGCCTATTACGATTATGAAATATGGCAGATGGATGTGAAAACCGTGTTCCTAAATGGAAACATTGAGGAAGAGTTGTATATGATACAACCGGAAGGTTTTATTGATCCTAAGGACGCTGGTAAGGTATGCAAACTTCAACGGTCCATTTATGGGTTGAAGCAAGCATCTCGGAGCTGGAATCTTCGTTTTGATGAGGTGATCAAAGCTTTTGGATTTGTCCAAAATGAAGAAGAATTCTGTGTTTATAAGAAAGCGAGTGGGAGCTCTGTGGCATTCCTAGTACTATATGTGGATGACATATTATTGATAGGGAATGATGTGAAATTTTTAGAGGGGGTAAAGGAATATTTGAATGGACAATTTTCCATGAAGGACCTAGGTGAAGCTGCATACATATTAGGCATTAAAATCTATAGAGATAGATCAAGACGCCTATTAGCACTGAGTCAGAGAACTTACCTTGAGAAGATATTGAAGAGGTTCAATATGGATAACGCCAAGAGAGGCCTCTTGCCCGTTATGAAAGGAAGTAAATTGAGTGTGACTCAATGCCCAGCAACAGCAAAAGAAAGGGAGGAAATGTCCTCAAAGCCCTATGCCTCAGCCATAGGTTCTATCATGTATGCTATGATGTGTACTCGACCAGATGTGGCCCTGGCGGTTAGTCTGACTAATCGTTTCCAAAGTAATCCTGGAATGGATCATTGGATTGCAGTGAAGAGCGTCCTTAAGTACTTACGAAGAACTAAGGATCTGGTTCTTGTCTATGGAGGATGTGAAGAAGAGCTCGCCGTAAGAGGTTACGTCGATGCCAGTCTTAGTACTGATCCCAATGACTCAAAATCCTAGACGGGATACGTGTTTATGTTGAATGGTGGTGCGATTAGCTGGAGGAGCGGCAATCAGTCAGTCGTCGCCCAATCTATGATGGAGTCGGAGTATATTGCCTCTTGCGAAGCGTCAAACGAAGCGCATTGGCTGAAGAAGTTCGTCATCGAGCTTGGCGTATTCCCTAGTTGCACTGACCCTGTTAGCATTTATTGCGACAATACGGGTGCCATTGCTAACGCAAGGGAGCCGAGGACTCACTCTACAGCCAAGCATATTCTCCGGAGTTTCCATGTGACGCGGGACTACGTCAAGGATGGTCATACTAGGATTTGCAAAATACATACGGAACTGAATCCGTCAGACACAATGACTAAACCTCTTCCATAAGCCAAGTTTGAACAACACCGAGAGACTATTGGTGTTAGATACATACCTGATGTAAACTAGTGTGATTTGTACTCTAGTGCAAGTGGGAGACTGTTGGATTTGTGCCCTAGAGGCAAATTAATAAAGGTATTTATCACATATCTGTTTGTTCATAATACGTTATATATTGTGCTAGAACTGTATTAAGCGGAAACATTAATACACGTGTGATATATAACAACCTGGTCCCTAGTTAAACTCAGGCATACTAGCTCATTGGGAAATTGATGATCAAGGTTTCCTGATCATGAGAACATAATAGTCTATTGACAATGAGGTCATATCATTAGGAGAATGATGTGATGGACACACACCCACCTTAAGCATTGCAGTGTGATCAAGTCACATAAGTTCAGCATTGCGATGACTTAATAACATAGTGACTGAATCCTTAGACCGTGATGATCATACATAATTGCTATCTATTAGGATGCTTTGAGTGCATTAACCGTTACACTGAAACATGGTAACTGAAAAGGTGTATCTTGGGTATTCCGAAGTAGATATGTTGAGGAGTATGAAATAGATCAGAGCGGGATTTGTCAATCCGAGTGAAAGATAGGTACTCTGGGCCCACTCGGTGGTGTTGCATCAATAGCTTGCAAGCAAGTGACTAGGTCACAAGAGATGTAATATTCACAGATGAGTAAACATGTTATGTCGTAGACAAGGAAGACTAGGTATTGGATACCGACGATCATACCTCGGACAAACATAGTACCGAAGCACAAAGGGATCAAGTCATATTGTTAACGATTCAACAACGATGAAGTTTATTCGATGGAAGCGTAGGGGCACATCAAGGATTGTAACCAGATCCCACATGATGTTCATTGGTCAGAGAGTGTCTCGATCATGTCTACTGTTTCCCGAACCGTAGGGTGTCACACTTAAGGGCAATCGATGCATTAAGGATTGATTCGGGATCATCGATGAAAAGAGAGAAAACACCGGAAATGTACCGGGAGGTGCCGGAAGCTATTCCGGATATTTTGAAAGGTTCAAAATAATATATATTAATGTTTAAATATGTTTTATTATTTAATTGACAGAATTTAATATTAAAAATGATTTAAAAAATTAATTAAAAAGGTGAAAAGGTATTTCGGCCTTAAAAGGCCCATGAGGGGAAGGGGGAGCCTCCCCCTTGGG
Source organism: Bromus sterilis (assembly GCA_950022295.1). Classification (NCBI taxonomy): domain Eukaryota; kingdom Viridiplantae; phylum Streptophyta; class Magnoliopsida; order Poales; family Poaceae; genus Bromus; species Bromus sterilis. The sequence continues at coordinate 316,100,923 of OX465598.1, forward strand.
CTTGGCGCCAAGGGAGGGGCCCATCCCCGCTCCTAGACGCACCACTCCCCCCCCCTTGGGGGTTTAGTCCCACATGGGGGAAGGGGAGGGGGTGGAGCCCCTCCTTGGCCTATATAAGGAGGGGTGGGGGTGCCTTTTTTCTACACAACATTGAGTTTCTCTCTCTCTCTTTCTCCGACCTAGAGCGGACTCCCTTGGTTTGGAGTTTGCACCTGGTTGGGGGTTTCACCATCATCTGGACGCCGTCGCGCTGCCGGAATCGGGATCCGGATCAATCTTCTGTCCGTTGCTCTTCTGGTTCGGAGCCCGTAGGACGTCGGTTGCACCATACGTGTGTAATCCCGCGAGGCACTACACGTGTGGTGCTACTTCATCGTCGGAGGTTCTTCAACACGACAGGGAGGTCGTAGGTTCAGAGTCTACGCCAACCACGTTCGAGGAACGTTTCCCTCTTTCGGTCTTCAAAGGTATGAACACTGATTCCTTCCGTTACATACATCAGCATAGCATAGATCTTAGGTTCGGGACTCGTAGGTAGGAAAAAATTTGTTTTCTGCACCGATCCCCAACAGTACGTCCACCACATCTGTTGATCTCCGTGGTGCTCAGCTACAATTAGCCACCGATGAATACAAAGTCAACATGGATTTCACAGTAAGAGGTCATCCTAGCCGCCGAGACACGTGATCCCATTGCCGGCCGCAGCCCTTGTCGGGATCCTCAAGGATGGCTGGCCGCTCAAGTGTTGGATATAACTCGTTGCGCGCAAGATTAAGTCAAGTTTCAGTTTCAGTTTACTGAAGAGTTTCTGCTCGTTGTCGACAGCGGCTGGAACGCCTTCAGAGTTTTTCAGTGTTTGTTTTCGTCAGAGAATAAGTCACGTGTTTGATCGCCTGTGATCTCGCGCGAGTAGATAAGATAGGACTATTTACTTCCTTGTTTGTAGGATCACCAGGGCGCACTTGCCGATCGTGGGATGGCGCGATCCGTAGGGCTCGTCCGTGCCTGGTTTTACGGTCAGTTGGTTGCCCCGTTCTGTACTGTTTTCAAATAACAGAGATAACGAGAAAAGCTGCAGATTTTTGCACGCAGCACCAAAACCTCTCTCGCCTCCATTGTTGAGTCTCTCGAGCTTTTTCAACAACAATTGGTATCAGAGCTTTGTAGGATCCATGGACGGAAACGGCTCGCGCTCTCTGTTGCGTGGCGGCGGCAACCAAGGCGGCAACGGTGGCGGCGACGACGGCGGCGGCGGTTCCAGGACAACGCCACCACGCCAGCGACGACAGTCTGCATCGCCACCTCCGCGCCGTGGGCGCAGAACGACCCGCCGCGGCGGTGAGGTGGTTGTGCGTGAGCGAGTGGTGAGGGAGAGCGGTGGCTCTGCCCAATATCCGACACTCACACGCAGAAACTACGCCGACTGGGCGATGGTGATGCGCGTGCAGCTGCAGGCGCAAGGTCTTTGGGAGGCGGTGGAGTATGGAGACGACGACCGCGACGACCGGGCGGCGTTGGCTGCGCTACTGCGAGCCGTCCCGCCGGAGATGATCTTCACCCTCGCCGGCAAGGACAGCGCCAAGGAGGCGTGGGACACCCTCAAGACGCTGCGCATGGGCAGTGATCGCGTGCGCGAGGCACGCGCGCAGACTCGACGTCGGGAATTCGAGGAACTGCGATTCCGTGATGGTGAGTCAACTGAGGATTTTTCCTTACATCTCACCGCCATCGTCAATGACCTGCAGCTCCTGAATGACCCGGTGAGCAAGTACCGTGCGGTGCTCAAGTTCCTCCGCGCGGTGCCACGCAAGTACCGCCAGATGGCCATGGCGATCGAATACTTCGTCGATCTGCAGACGCTCACCATTGAAGAGCTCTGCGGCCGACTTCAGTCCGTCGAGGAGAGCTACGACCTTGACGACGTCGATCGCGGCATCGGCAAACTTCTCCTTACGGAGGAACAGTGGGCCGCCCGTCATCACCACCATGGCACGGGGTCTTCCTCCTCCAGAAACGGCGGCGGCAGAGGGCGTTTCAAACCCAAGCCGTCCGGCGGTGATCGTGGTAGTCGCGGCACTCCGATGGGGGGCGCTCCCGGCGGCGGCGACGGTTCCGGCGAGCGCCGGAAGGGAAACTGCCGATACTGCGGCAAGTCGGGCCACTAGGCCAAAGAGTGCCGCAAGGCGCAGCGGGATCGGGAACGCCAGGCGCAAACGGCGAACCTGGCCGAAGCCGACGTCGATGAGCCCGCCCTCCTGGTCGTGGTTGTAGAGGACTCACCTCTTGCGGCGGATCAGGCTGTGGTCGGCATCAGCCCGGACCCTGCACCGGCGTCCATGCACGTCGAGCACCTGCTCAAGGTGGACGGGGGCGATGACCGCGTGCTGGTGCGCGGCGTGGAGCCGCAGACCGTGTTTCTCAACGAAGCGCGGGTTTTCCCCTCCGCAGCAGCTGCGGGGGTGTGGTATCTCGACACCGGCGCAAGCAACCATATGACAGGTGAGCGCGGCGCGTTCACCACGCTCACCGAAACCGTGCTGGGCACCGTGCGCTTTGGTGACGGATCACGTGTGAACATCGCGGGACGGGGCAGTGTCCTGTTCTGCAGCCCGACCGGTGATCAACGCATTCTGGCGGACGTCTTCTACATCCCCAACCTCAAGGCTAACATCATCTCGCTCGGCCAACTCGACCAGAACGGGTGCAAGGTGGAGATCGAGCGCGGGCAGCTGAGCATCTTCGACCAAGCGCGACAGCTGATCGTGCGCGTGCAGCGGACGAAAAATCGTTTGTACCTGCTAAAGCTGGGGCTCGCGGCGCCGGTCTGCCTCATCGCCAAGCTCGACGACCCGTCGTGGCTGTGGCATTCGCGGTACGGGCACTTGCACTTCCGTGCACTGTGCTCCATGTCGCGAAAGGGGATGGTAGGCGGGCTGCCCATTCTCGAGCACGCAGACGAGTTCTGCGACGGGTGCGCGCTGGGCAAGCAGCACCGCACGCCGTTCCCGCAGGCCAGCACGTACCGAGCGGAGCGCGCGCTGGAGCTGGTGCACACCGACATCTGCGGTCCGATCACGCCAGCAACCACGGGAGGTAACAAGTATTTTCTGCTCGTGGTGGATGATTACAGTAGATACATGTGGATTGAGGTGCTCAGGAAAAAAGATGAGGCACACTCGCGCTTCAAGAAGATCAAGGCCCTGGCTGAGATGCAGCAGCACTGCAAGCTGCGCGCGTTCAGGTCAGACCGCGGCGGCGAGTTCAACTCCACGGAGTTCAAGGAATTCTGCGAGGAGGGTGGCATTCGCCATTGCACCACAGCGCTGTATTCTCCGCAGCAAAACGGCGTGGTGGAGCGACGCAACCAGACCGTGGTAGAGATGGCCCGGTGCATGCTCAAATCCATGGTTGTCCCGGCGGAATTCTGGGGCGAGGCCGTCAGCACAGCGGTGTACCTGCTCAATCGAGCTCCCACACGGTGCCTGAATGGCCTGACACCATATGAGGCCTGGCATCGGCGCAAGTCCACTGTCGAACACCTGCGCGTCTTCGCCTGCGTCGTCCACATCAAGCGCACTAGACCCGGCCTCACCAAGCTCTCGGATCGCTCGATTCCGGGGGTGTTCAGAGGATACGAAGAGGGGGCGAAAGCTTACCGCGTATTCGATCCGGTGGCCAAAAATCTCATCATCAGCAGAGATCTGGTCTTCGAGGAAAAACGTGCTTGGGACTGGGATTCAGTCTCAGTTTCAGGCACGGACGGCGCGCCTACCAGGGGCTCCTTCACCGTGGTCTACACCACGGGCCCTGGGGAAATCGTGACCGACCGCGGCGGGGAGACGCCGCGTCGTGCTCCAGGTGGCACGGATCGAGTGCCGACCCCGGCCCTGGCCCCGGACTCCACCGATACTCCGGGCAAGAGTCGGCAGGCGGCGATCCAGTTCTGCACGCCACCGTCGCACGACAGCTTACTCGACAACGACGACGACGGGGCAGGGCCACGCCACTACAGGCGGATCAGCAACATCTACGACACCTCCAAGCAAGTGTCGCAGAGCGCACTGGGGCGCGCGATCTCCTTCGACTCCGAAGAACTCGAGCTGGCCTGCCTCATGGCGGCTGAGGAACCCGCGAGCGTGGAGGAGGCACTACAGGATCCGCACTGGAGAGCCGCAATGTAGGAGGAGCTCATGTGCATCACGGAGAAGCGCACTTGGGACACGGCCACGCTTCCACCCGTTCACCATGTGATCGGACTGAAATGGGTGTACAAGGTGAAGCGGGACCCAGACGGCAAGGTGGCCAAGTACAAGGCCAGGCTGGTGGCGAGGGGTTTCACACAACGGCAGGGTGTGGACTTCGACGAGCTCTTCGCGCCGGTGGTGCGGATGGAGTCCGTGCGCGTGCTGCTCGCGCTCGCAGCGCACTCGGGCTGGCAAGTTCACCATATGGATGTCAAATCGGATTCCTGAACGGTGATCTTGCAGAGGAGGTTTACGTGCATCAACCGCCCGGCTTCATCGAGAACAAGCACCCAGGCGCCGTTCTGAAGCTGAAGAAGGCGCTCTACGGCTTGCGACAAGCCCCTCGAGCATGGTACACAAAGTTGGATGCATCTCTCTCTGCACTTGGTTTCACGCGTAGTCCCCTGGAACATGCAATTTACAAGAGAGGAGATGATCAGAATTATCTGCTTGTTGGAGTGTATGTGGATGACTTGATCATCACAGGCACTAGCAATGCAGATATCCAGAAATTCAAGGTAGAGATGAGTCGCATGTTCAAGATGAGTGATCTGGGACTGCTGTCATACTATCAGGGATTAGAAGTGAAGCAATCTCAAGGTCAAATCACCATCAGCCAAAGGAGCTATGCAGCAAAGATCCTTGAGCGGACCAAAATGAGTGGCTGCAATCCCAGTCATACCCCCATGGAATGCAGACTGAAGCTGAGCAAGAATGATGGTGCAGCTCCTGTAGATGTCACTGAATATAGAAGCGTCATCGGTTGTCTCAGGTACTTGGTTAACACCCGACCTGGCTTAGCTTTGGCTGTGGGAATTGCAAGTCAATTCATGGAGGCGCCAAACACAAATCACTGGGCGGCAGTGAAGCAAATTCTGCGGTATGTTCAGGGTACAGTTGGATATGGCTGTTGTTTCAAGAGGGGAACCGGAGACACAAGTCTGGTTGGCTACAGCGACAATGATCTCGCAGGTGATGTCAATGACAGAAAGAGCACTTCAGGGGTGGTATTCTTCCTAGGTGGCAGCATTGTGACTTGGTCTGCACAAAAAAAGAAGGTTGTGGCGCAATCCTCTTGCGAGGCTGAATATGTTGCAGCAGCAGCAGCATATCAAGGAGTGTGGCTCAGTCGGTTGATCAGTGATCTGACAGGCCGCGGTGAAGAAAAATTCAGATTGTTCGTCGATAACAAGTCCGCCATTGCTCTCAGCAATAATCCTGTTCATCATGATCGTAGCAAGCATATCGACACCAAGTTTCACTACATCAGAGACTGCATTGAAGAAGGAAAGCTGGATGTTGATCACATTGGCACTAATGAGCAGCTGGCGGACATTCTGACCAAGGCATTGGGCAAGGTGCGCTTCATCGAGATGCGGCAGAAGCTCGGAGTCAAGGAGGTCAGTGGCGGCAACGAGATTAGGGGGTGAAATGTTGGATATAACTCGTTGCGCGCAAGCTTAAGTCCAAGTTTCAGTTTACTGAAGAGTTTCAGCTCGTTGTCGACAGCGGCTGGAACGCCTTCAGAGTTTTTCAGTGTTTGTTTTCGTCAGAGAATAAGTCGCGTGTTTGATCGCCTGTGATCTCGCGCGAGTAGATAGGATAGGACTATTTCCTTCCTTGTTTGTAGGATCACCAGGGCGCACTTGCCGATCATGGGATGGCGCGATCCGTAGGGCTCGTTCGTGCCTGGTTTTACGGCCAGTTGGTTGGCCCCGTTCTGTACTGTTTTCAAATAACAGAGATAACGAGAAAAGCTGCAGATTTTTGCACGCAGCACCAAAACCTCTCTCGCCTCCATTGTTGAGTCTCTCGAGCTTTTTCAACAACATCAAGAACCAAATCTTACAGCTGGTCACCACAGATAGGATGGCCATGTCCTGTCATTGACGCAAGCAAATGACCAGTAGATATTCTAAACCTCACTTACGGTAGGTACCTCTTTCCATCTTATGAAAATTTTATCCCAAACTCAAACTTTTTTCTGTTCTTCTGCTGTTGTAGATTCGTTCTCTTTGTTTTAAGCTTGGCCAAGGGCTTAAGCCAGATTGTAGCCTTTTCTTCTGAATTGGCAAAGATACAAGTGTTGGCAAGGTCCTCTTACTATGTTTTGTATGGTCTGTACTGGATCTCTTCGATGAGGTATAGCAGCATTGTCCTCTTATTTTTTACTACGTAACTGGTGATTCATGTAACACAAGTTTACTGCTAAAATTCAGGTACTGTACAAAGGTTTTTTATGTATATGTTGCAATCTAAACGAGTCACAATTAGGATTACAGATTAAAAGAGGCATGCTCTTTTATCATCTATCACCATGTTAGGTTCATCTTTGCATCAGAATGTTATAGATGTTCTGACTTCCAAATGATAACTTCTTAAGATTCAGATGGAAAATCTCTTTGAACTCTGAACAATAGTTAAAGGTATAAATCATGGCTCTGGCTTTATTTGGCACTCACAAATCATGATAGCCTGCAGACTTGCTTAGTTGTTCATTGTAAATTGTGAACCTTATTTGTCAGTTATGCCCATAACAGATTTTAGCTCATTACCAATCGGATTTTCTGCTACACAAGGAAGTTTAAAAGTGTGTCGATGCCTGTAGATATGTTGATCAATTTATTTTATATCTTGCAGCTACTAGCTCATCATGACAAAAGAAGAGACAAAGGTAAGTATTGTACTTTTTTGGTAACACGGGTCTATTTTGTATCTTATAGAAAAAACTTCACACATCAAGCTTCATGTTTGCAATATATCATTGTTTTCATTAGTCGCTAACCATTTGTGTTGTTACTCGGTGGTTAATGTTGGTTATTCATAATTTTTTGCGACATTGGATAAGGCTCGCGACTAAAGTGATTACATACATATTGTTTTGAAGTTTCCTATAGAAAGTACCCGCAGCAACGAAAGGGGTACCATCTAGTTTATAATGAGAGAGGGGGACATGGCTCTAAATATCTCAATAATAAGAAGTTTCCCCTCTTTAAGTTCAAAGTTTTGAAATTGCTCTTGTTTTATCTTCCTATGCTACTTGCTTTGTGTTTCAATGATTTATTTACTTACAAGATCCCAATGCATAGAAAGTGGGTTAGACTTAAATGTGTTTCATAGTTTTCTTTTGATGCTCTCTTTTGCATGTCAATTCCTATTACTATGTGAGAGCTAGAATTAAACAATAGTGATTTGCTGTCCAGAAAACAGATTCCTAAGATCCACTGCGAAAAATGTTAAAAATCATAGATAAGGAATTTTGAGCTGAGATTTTACGACAGAAATATTCAGTTATTAACACACATTTCATTAGTTCAAAGTTTTCTGATTTGAGCAACTTAAGTGCCTCTAAAAATTCACTCTTTACGGGCTGTCCAGTTTTAGATAGATTCTGTCTTTATTTTGCATTCCTCTTATTACTTGTGTTCTGTACGGTTCTTTTGATCAATGAGCATTACACAACCGTGGTAACAGTAGCTAATGTTTAGAATCAACTCATGATATGTCTTTTCTGTACCTATGAGGATTTAATTTATGGAGACACTAACCCCTCTAATCAAGTTTTATAATGAGTTATGTGTGAAGAAAACTTTTAAGAGGAAGGACTGAGGGTGATGAACAAGGATTAAGAGGGACAAACACTCAAGCTTGGGTATGTTACCCCTAAGCTTGCCCTACATATATCAAATAAGTGCAAGAATTTAAGCTTGGGGATGCCAAGCCACCTCACTACAACCATCTTGATAACAAGTAAGTAAAGCCTAGCTATATGGCTATAAAGAAAGCGCTTTACGGGAGGCAACCCGGTTGTTTTTTTTTGGATTTTTCTTTGAGTCCTCTTGCTGTATCAAGAGATTGTTTTCTTAGTTTGCTTTCTGGAATTTTCAATAAAGTGCCAAGTTTGCCCATTTGGATAGAAATAGTTGCTTATCATATAAGAAAATTTTATTCCTGCACGAAGTCTGTCCACGGTCTGATTTTTCATTTATTCTCTGTAACTCAGATGGACTTGAGATTTTATATAAAGCTGCAAGTTTTCATCCTCTAAACTCCTGATTTTTTACGATTTTTTCTGATAATTTTTGGTCGGGTAGAAAAATACGTTTTTCTGATGCTGTTTTTCTGGACAGATTCTGTCCTATATTGTTTTATGAATAGTTTGAGCTTTTGAGTTGAATCTTTTTGATCCAATCAAGTTTATGAATAGGCATAGGACATTATGCACTCTCTGGACATCTTTATATGCTTTGGTCCATGAATTATATGCAGCAAGAAATTTGTTATTTTACCTCTACTAATCTCACCCCATAGAAAAGAAATGGCAGAAACAAGTGTTTTGAAGTTTTTTCACAGGAATTGGAGGAGCTGCACCATAGGTTATCCAAGTACGGTTAAAACCGTAAGCTTGGGTATGTGGAGACATCCCCACTGAAATTAAAATACCACCGGTTTGCACACGTCCAACTTTTGTTTTTCATTTGAAGCACTTTTATCGTTAAACTTGGAGCGTCCTTTATATGTTTTAGTTTTAGTTTTAATATTTTGTGAGACCACCACATTATCTTTTATGTATGAGAGAGCTACTGGAATTTAAGGTTGAAACATGTTATATGCTTGTGTTATGTTTGGGAAAGGGATATTTAAGTTGATTCTTATTAATACATATAGTTGCATGATTTGGGAACTTGTTAAAATTGTAGTAATTTGGAAATGTTCTATTATGAGCTATCTTATATTCATGTTAATGTGCTGTTATGTTACTTTACTTGGTTTAACATGAATAAGTTAGTAATATGGATCTCATGCATGCATCTAGTTGGTCAAAATTCCTCCCTTTGCTAGCCCAAAATTTCCAACAAGCAAAAACTTGTTTCCAACACCTTCAACCTTAGTTTTTTCAGTGAGTCCACCATACCTACCTATGTATTCCGAGTATGTTCAATATGTTATTTGTGTTATCCATGTTTCTAAATGAATTTACTTATGTTACCTATTATGATGGTAAAAGTTGGTTATATAGCTCTCACGAACTTGATGCACAAATTTTATATCATAGCACTAATTAAACTTGACCCATTGTGATTAAAATTATGATGTTTGTGGCTTGATGAATGCATTAAGTTGGAAGTTAGCCCATATGTGATGTCACATGCAAAGCTTTCAACATTGCACCATTTACTTATTAGTTGATATCATGTACTTTTGAGTATGGATGCCTATCATGTGTGAAATAGTTTGGAAATAGGATAAGTTTTAATGAGTTTGTATGAATGGTTAGAGAGAAGCCTGGGCCGCTAATCTAAGTCATGCCTAATCATGGTGGAAATTTACTTACATCTTAAGTTATCTATGACACACCCCTTCCAATTAAAAATGAAAAAAAGAAAAGAAAAAGAGAAAAAAATTGTACCAAGTAGTGATAGAAAAAGGGGTGTTGAGATTGCTCTTATGTTTGTTCGTCTTGTTGTTGTGATGTGGGCTTGTTCCATATCATGGGACAAGAGGTACCCCAGTTGAGTCTCTTTATGATGTCATTATTACTTACAAGGATAGTTAAACTTATTCGATTTCCTAAGTTGAGTACCCATGGTGTAGGTACTTGTATTCAAGGGGCATGAGACATCTAACTTTTTCTTTATCAAGCACACTAACTCATAATTGCTTTCACTTTTACTCTAATCATTCAAGATGCTATGATAGGGGAATGAGAGCTTGACACCAAGTATTACCATTGCAATGAATAACTTAAGTAGAAGATTTTGGAGGATAGATGAAACTCATACATACTTTTACCTCTACTCATTTATCTTATCAAAGTGTCCACTTTTATATTCAGTTTTCCATCGTTACTCTATGACCAATATAGGATGTTCTTACTTATCATACTGCATACATGTGGTTCATATAACTATCTCTTATGTTACACTTTGTGAATTATCATTGAACATCCTTATCTTGAATATATGATATCACTTGATAAATTATTTTGCACATTGCTACTGTTTTGAATATGAATCATATGACTTTATGTAGCTGTAGCAATCATCTTATATATCCTTGTTAGTATTATATTGCAAAGTCCATCTTAGTTTTATCACTTTCATACTCGAGGACGAGCATGAGTTAAGCTTGGGGATGTTGATGCATGTAAAATGCATAGATGAACTTTGCATGATATTACTAAATATCTTACATATTAGCAACTTATATGATTTTATATTCATGTTTTATAATGATTTCGGGGATTTTCTAAACAATCTCCCCTCTTTTGGTTCTAGCTCTGTTTTTCCAGAAAACGCCTTTTTTAGTGTTTCAGACTTTCCGGGAGCTCCGGGACTCCAAAAAGGGCAAGGTCAAAGAGCACGGTTCAGAATTTTCGATACGAACGCCATGGGATTAAAGTGAGGACCAGCAGCCCAACCAGGAGGGAGAAAGGGGGGCCCACGCGGTCACTGTACCAGGACGCGTGGGACCACCCCGTTTCCACCCCGTGGCTCTGATGCCGTCCGTTTTCGTCTCTGTGGCTTTGTCTTGACCTAAAACCGACTATATAAAGGGCGCCCGACGTTCTTCGGAACAGACGCCACCACACGAGAGAAACCAGAAGCAGAGGGCAGGGAGCTGCATATTGGAGGGGGAAAACTCCGGCGGAGCCCTGCCAGAGGGATCTCCCTCTTCTCCATCGACATCTCCACCGCCTCCATGATGAAGGGGGAGTAGTCCACCCCCTGGACTTGGGTTTGTGGTAGTAGCGCATGTATCTCTCCTCTCTTTGATCTTCACTAATTAGTACCGTATGAGCTGCTAAACATGATTACGGTCATATCTATGTAATTCCCATGGTGGATATTGTGGTATGAGATGTTTTGTTATGCATTTACTGTGGTGTTGGTGCTTTTATGACTTGTCATGCTTTGGAGATATTTCTATGATGCATGTGATGGTTTGGTTTATGCATAATGCCTTGTTTATCCTTATCATGAGGTGATTGACACCACCAAGTGTAGGTAGATGAGAGAGATGTGATCATGCACACGAATTATGAATCATTGCACTAGTGTTTAGATTATTTTCCTTTAAGAAGTATGATGTATGTGGGTACGGGATGGCCATTGTGACAGAAGGCATAGGTATTGTGACAGAGTACCGCTTAACATCCTTTATCCGGGGGTAAAAATGGAGAAGTATGATCTGGGTGTGACAACCAACCAAGCTAGAGTGACACTAGCTACACAAAGGATTACTTTCTTTCAACTATGTGTTCTAGGACATATAGCCGTTATAGAAGATTACCATTAAAATATTACAATTGCATGCTTTTTATCTATAACATGATAATCACCATAGAAAGGGAGAGAAGATTGAGTGAACCCATGAACTTGTGTCCATTGTTCCTATAAGAAATAGCCTTTGTCTTGTCCTCTTGCATTGAAGGGGATTGGGACACTTTTACATTTTGTTTTACTGCATTACACTTTCGTCCATTAAATCAACCATCTTGTTCTTTAAACCTGTTTAGTGCATAATCAACTAAAACCTGTGACACTTTAGTTGTAGGGAATAGATAACTTATACTTCTTGCTCCTGTGGATCGATACCTTACTTACACTTTGAGAGGTGTTACAGTGATCCCTTGCTCTTGGGGGTTATCAGTTGGATTCAAGGTTGGATGACATCAAGATCATTGAGTATATTGGACATATTTGATATGATCAAGAAGAAATAGAAGAAAAGATACACGGTTGATCAAGATAGAGTTAAACAATGGATTCATGTTGATCAACACACAAAGCTAGAAGATGTACCTATTGGGATAATTGATCTCGTGGTACGGTAACAATTGTCCATATAGCTTTGTGAGCTACCCATTATATATGTGTGTGTATTCTCTATGTTGGTTTAGGTATCATTCCATAGTCTTGTATCAAAAGGAAGATCCCATATAGCCCATGGAGGATGACAACAAGGTGGTCGCCGTCGTGCTTGTGTGGTGCAAGGTCAAGAGAAGTATCTCGAAGATATCCTATGTTTGAAGCTTGCCACCATTTTGGAGATAATGCTCAAGTGAAGATGTTCCTAAAAGAATCTCTCCCATAGTGGAGTATGTGGGAGCAATTTGAAAGTCTTCACCAAGCGAAGCATGTGCTAGCAAGCATAATCAAGAAAGGTGTTACAACTTGAGATGATCAAGATCGTCATCATCTAGCTCAAGTGGAATGCGCAAGGCAAAGGTATGATCTTGATAGGGTTTCTATTTTACCGGTCTCATGATGTTAGTTGGGAGAATGGGTTATAGGATAGACAGTGTACTATCAAGAGGGGCTCTCAAATGAGTAACTTGATCGCATCTATGTGGAGAGCTCAAACCTTTGCATACTTGGCATATCATCTTTCTTGGTTATAATTTGGCTTTTATCCATGTGAGGATTTAGAGCTTTGTTCATCTCCATGTCAAGCTCTAGTTCATCAAAAATGGATTTCATATGAATATCTTGTTGCGTTTTTTGGTTTTGGAGGTTTTACCGGTTTGTCTTTTATAGAGATGTTTTACCTTTCTTCATTTGGTTTTATCCTCCCATGATGTACTATGATGTTTCTCTGCATGATCTTGTAGAGCTCTTCGTTGTGATTCCAACGAGCCCAAGATCATCGAAAACGGAGTCCGGAGGTGAAAGATATCGCGTTTTTATTATCGACGTTTTTTTGAATTTTGGGAGGCCAGCCTCGGCGCCTCCAGGCCAGCCTGCTCTGGTGGGAGGCCATCCTAGGCTGGCCCTAGACCAGCCCCAGCTGCTTCCAGGCTGGGTCGCGCAGAATGCCCCAACGGGCAGATTCCTTGGGGACCTATTTAAGGGGCCTTCTTCCCCAAAGGGTCCCCAATCACTTGAGCTCGTTTTTTCCCTCTCTCTCCACCATTGTTGACCTTTGGAAAAGCTTGCCTCCCTCTTATTCCCTCCCATGATTCTTGCATATCTTTGAGGGAAAGAAAGAGGAGATCTAGATCCACATCTCCACCAAACAAATCCCCTTCTTGGTGAAGGGAACCCCTTGGGATCTAGATCTTGGATTCATTTGTTGATTTCCTTTGTTCTTCCTCTCTTATTCCCCCATAGGAATTTGTTGCCTTGTTGGAATTTGAGAGTGAAGGATTTGACCACCTCGTGTGTTCTTGCCATTGCATTACTTGCATCGGTTTGTGCTCTCCACGAAGATTCGTGGAAGTTGAAGATTGTGAGCTTGTTACTCTTGGGTCATTGGACTCATAGACGGTTGTTGTGCTTGGGAGCCCCCATTTGAGTTGTGGGTGTCTGCCCCACGCGGTTGTGAAGGTTTGGTGTCCACCTCGTTGAAGGACCCATAGTGGAAGGTGGGCTTAGCCTTGGGGTTGGCCTGTTGTGGCGGCTCTTGTGGCGAGGTTCATCGGAGATAAGGTGAGCCTGTTGTGGCGTTGAGCTTTGCATGTTGGCAAAGCTCACACCTCTCCAATGAGACGTACTCCCGTAATTTGGAGGAACTCAGGAATACATCATCATCTCCGCGTGCCTCGGTTAGTTCTATACCCGAGCTCTTTACTTATGCACTTTACATTGTGATAGCCTTCGTTCATGAAGTCATATATATCTTGCTATCACCTTGTCTTGCTTAGCATAAGTTGTTGGTGCACATGGTCGCGGCCGGGTTTCCAGATGACAGAGACGGCAGACATCGCGACGACAGCAGAATGCAGCGCAGAGATAATCATGAAGACGCGCCCCAAGCTCAGAAACGAGAGTGGCGATCAAGGCAGCCGCATGACGACGCTCGAGCATACCGCTCGGCCAAGGAGCAACTCGACGGACCGTGCACGTTACACGGATTCAGAAACGAACGCGGGGAGCTCAGATCAGGACACACCCTCAGAAACTGCAGAAGCTTCATCGAGCTGTCCGAGGAAAAAACCCAATCCACGACAACAGCAGTCCAGCCACTCGCGAGTGCAGCAGTCGGGCCCATCGCCCACAACGCACCGCCAGCCCCTCCCCTGCCAATGAGACAAGTAGCTGCAATCCAAGAACGGCGCGGGGCACCCGAGAAGAAGAGCAGTACCCAGAAGAACATGGCAGGATCTACATGATACAAGAAGGAAGGCCTTCAAACAGGCAGCAGAAGCAAGTCACCAGACAAGTCATCCTTGCAGCCTCCTCGCACCCCGCTGTCCCAGAATACTTGCGCGGGTCCGAGACAGAAATCACCTTTTCCCGGGAAGACCACCCGCCAGGCCTCGCCCAGGACACGCCGCACTGGTACTCGAGGCAAGAATTCGCAACTACGACATGTCACGAGTCTTCATGGATGGTGGGAGCGGAATCAACATCATCTTCACCATGACCCTCGAAGAAATGCTCATCCAGAGCTCAGCACTCAAATCCTCAGGCACAACCTTCCACGGAATTGTGCCAGGGAAAGCAGTCTACCCCCTTGGAAAAATAAGCTTGGAGGTGGTTTTCGGCAGCGCGACCAACTTTCGCAAGGAGATATTAGATTTCGAGGTGGTCGACTCGAAATCCCAGTACCACGCCATCCTCGGACGACCAGCCTTCGCGCGCTTCATGGAAGTGCCACACTATGCCTACCTCAAGCTTAAAATGCCAGGCCCGCGAGGATTCATCACAGTCAGCGGCAGTTTCGTCAAATCCAAACGCTGCGACAGGGAGTTCCATAAAATTTCTGAAACCTTCGGAGCACATCAAGCTAGCGGACAAGGACTAGAGGCGCTCCAGTAGAAGCAAACGGAGCAACCCAAGGACCCGCAAGCTCCACACAGAAAGGAACGAACCCGCCATCACAAGAAACCTCCAATCCCTAGGGTCATCAAGCCATCTATCTAAACAAAGGGCCGTTTTCAACAGCCCCCCCTCGTGTAAGAAAAACAGGATGAATATTGAAAATATTTTTCCACAAAGTATATTAATTGGCACTCGGGGGCTCGCTGCAGCTGCCATCCCCCGAGGCGTTCTTCGCAATCGCGACTTATACTCATCGGCACTCGGGGGCTCACCGCAGCTGCCACCCCCGAGACGTTCTTCGCAATCGCGACTTATATTCACCGGCACTCGGGGGCTCGCCGCAGCTACCACCCCCCGAGGCGTTCTTCGCAATCGCGACTTATATTCACCGGCACTCGGGGGCTCGCCGCAGCTGCCACCCCCCGAGGCGTTCTTCGCAATCGCGACTTATACTCATCGGCACTCGGGGGCTCGCCGCAGCTGCCACCCCCCGAGGCGTTCTTCGCAATCGCGACTTATACTCATCGGCACTCGGGGGCTCGCCGCAGCTCCCACCCCCCGAGGCGTTCTTCGCAATCGCGACTTATATTCACCGGCACTCGGGGGCTGGCCGCAGCTGCCACCCCCCGAGGCATTCTTCACAATCGCGACTTATACTCGTCGGCACTCGGGGGCTCGCCGCAGCTACCACCCCCCGAGGCGTTCTTCGCAATCACGACTTATATTCACCGGCACTCAGGGGCTCGCCGCAGTTGCCACCCCCCGAGGCGTTCTTCACAATCGCGACTTATATTCATCGACACTCGGGGGCTCGCCGCAGTCGCCACCCCGCGAGGCACTCTTTACAGGAGTAACAACATATCTTACAACAAATCAAGACAGTGAACCAAAAGACCGTGCCTACAAAGTACATAAGAAGAAAGCGTATACAAAGCGGAGCATGACCTAACCCCCAGGCTCCATCTTCACTTTACAAAGGGAGCCCAGATAACGGTCATTCTCTTTGCAAACTCGCCTCACAACTTGGTGTGCAGGCTCATCAACCGCAACATAGTGCTCATCCATCGGATGATCCCTACCACCCGGAGGACCTCCCACCGCCAGAGGAATATCCACTCCCGGCCAGTGACTATGAACTAAGCCCAAGGCAGCATGAGCCTCGGCATGAATTTGGTGATTCACCACACGACGCAGTTACGCAGGTTGAGAGAACATGCGACAGAGCGTCTCAAAAGATGAGGGCACCATCTGCAGTGGATAAAACTCGGAAAAGATCCCGCCTAGCACCCGATGACAGTACTGCAGAGCAGTCGGCACCCGCTCAACTCGAAGACGAAGAACAGCGAATGCCCGAGCACACGCTCTATATGCCCATAAAGGAATGCTCGCTTGCACACTGAGGTCGTCCAACCGCGACAACTCCGATTGCACGACCTCCTCCTCTCCCCGAGATCGCCCCGCCAGCACTTCGCAAAAATAAGCCAAAATCAAGACCAAAGCAGAAAAAATACTAACGCAGGCAAGCAGTCGAGCAGAAGACAGACTCACCCCGCAGACGGACTCATATGCACCCTCGCG
This sequence comes from Bromus sterilis, assembly GCA_950022295.1. Lineage (NCBI taxonomy): Eukaryota > Viridiplantae > Streptophyta > Magnoliopsida > Poales > Poaceae > Bromus > Bromus sterilis. The sequence continues at coordinate 316,117,511 of OX465598.1, forward strand.
AGCGTCCTCCTTCAACGAATTCCAAGCCCGAGAAACGCCCGAGGTGGCCTATCGCAAGGTGAACAATGTTGGGATACGGGGCCGAAAACACAAATTTTTCATACCTATGGTATCCGAACCCAAGATCTATGCTATTGCGATGTAAAGTAACAGAGGGAATCGGTGTTCATACCTTTGAAGACCGAAAGAGGGAAACGTTCTTGCGAACGTGGCTGGCGTAGACTCGGAACTACGACCTCCCTGTCGTGTAGAAGACCACGACCGGCGAGGATGACTCCCGGTAAACCTCCAGCGACGAAGTAACACCACATGTGTAGTGCCTCGAAGAGATTATACACGTACGGTACAATCCATGTTCCTCCCGGGCCCCGAACCAAGCGAGCAGCGGAAGAAAGACGACTACGGATCCCGACTCCAGCAGAACGACGACCTGCCTTATGGTGGAGAACTCCAATCCAGGTGCAGACTCCAAACAAGGGGAGTCCACTTCTGGGAAGGAGAAGGAGGAAGAAGGAGATATTGGTGTGTTGGAAAAAGGGGGGTCTACCCCTCCTTATATAGGCCAAGGGGGGTGCTATCCTCCTCCCCTCCCCCATGTGGGACTAAACTCCCAAGGGGGGGGGGAGTGCGCCGGCCAAGGGGGGTGGTGGGCCCCACCCTTGGCGCCAAGCTCAAGGAGGGAGACCCCCTCCTCCCATAATGGGCCCCATGGGCCCATTTAGCCTTTTCCCATTTTTTATTTTATTTAATATGTTTTAAATATTTAATTCAGATAATTAAATAATAAAACATTATTAAAACAATTAAACTTTATTTTGAACTATTCAAAATGTCCGGAAACCATTCCGTCCTCCTCCGGAACTTTTCCGGTGATTCCTCCTATTTCACCGATTGATCTCGTAACTGTCCTATGCATCGATTGCCCTTAAGTGTAACACCCTAACGGTCCGGGAAACATCAGACATGGTCAAGACTCTTCTCATTGACCAATGACTAGTCAGTTGGACCTGGTTACAATCCTTGATAGCCCCTGCGCTTCCATCGAATGAACTTCGATCGCTTTTGGAAACCGTTAACGATACGGCGTAATCCCTTTGTGCTGCGGTACTTTGTTTGTCCGAGGTTTGATCGTCGTTATCCTACATACCGTGTTCACATCTCGTTCACAACAAACAACTTCTCTCGTCCATGATCATTGCATCTCTTGTGACCTAGTCACGTCCTTGCAAGGTGTTGATGCAATATCACCGAGTGGGCCCAGAGTACCTGTCCTGTCACAAGGACTGACAAATCCCGCTCTGATCTATTAACCTACTCATCAACCATCTACTTCGGAATACCCAAAGTGCATCGTTATAGCCAGCATATTTCAGTCAGGCGGTGGGATACAAATCAAAGTCTCCTCATAGATGACAATTACGTATGATCGTTACGGTCTAAGGACTAAGCCATACGTTACAAAGTCATAGCAACGCTGAACTATGTGACTCGATCACATTGCAATACTTTAGGTGGGTGTACGTCCATCACATCATTCCCCTTAACGATATGACCTCATTGTCAATGGACTTAAGTGTCGCCATGATTAGGAAAGCTGGATCAATCAATTGCCCAATGAGATAGTTTACCCGAGTTAAACTACGGACCATGTTTTATACTACACCTGTATTAGTATTTCCAAGTAATACAGTTATAGCACAGTATAAAACGTATTATGAACAAAACGGATATGTGACAAATATCTTTATTAATTTGTCTCTAGGGCACATATCCAACAATCTCCCACTTGCACTACAGTACAAATTACACTAGTTTACATCAGGTATGTATCTAACACCAATGGTCTCTCGGTGTTCTTCAAACTTGCCCTGTGGAAGAGGTTTAGTCATCGGGTCTGCTGCATTCAGATCCGTATGTATCTTGTGAATCCTAGTGTGTCCATGTCTGACGTAGTCTCGCGTCACATGGAACTTTCGGAGGATGTGATTGGCTGTAGAGTGAGTTCTTGGCTCCTTCGCGTTAGCAATGGCACCCGTGTTGTCGCAGAAGATTCCCACGGGGTCAGTGCAGCTGGGAAAGACGCCAAGCTCGATCACGAACTTCTTCAGCCATAGGGCCTCGTTTGACGCTTCGCAAGAGGCAATATACTCCGACTCCATTGTAGATTGGGCGACGACTGACTGTTTGCCGCTCCTCCAGCTAATTGCGCCACCGTTCAACATGAAAACATATCCCGTCTAGGATTTTGAGTCATCTAGATCTGAGCCGAGGCTTGCGTCAACGTAACCCTTTACGGTGAGCTCCTCATCAACTCCTCCATAAACGAGAAAGAGATCCTTGGTTCTTCTCAAGTACTTAAGGATGTTCTTTACTGCTGTCCAGTGAGCCATTCCCGGGTTACTCTGGTAGCGATTAGTCATACTAATGGCCAGCGCTAAATCCGGTCTATACATAACATAGCATACATGAGAGAACCTATGGCTGAGGCATAGGGCTTTGAGGACATCTCCTCCTTCTCTTTTGCTGTGGTTGGGCATTGAGTCACGCTTAATTTGACACCTTTTATAACTGGCAAGAGGCCTCTCTTGGAGTTACCCATACTGAACCTTTTCAATATCTTGTCAATATAAGTGCTCTGACTGAAGGCCAACCGTAGATTAGGTCTATCTCTATAGATCTTATTCCCCAATATGTACGCAGCTTCACCTAGGTCCTTCATGGAAAATTGTCCATTCAGATATTCCTTAACTTCCTCTAAGAATTTCTTATCGTTCCCTATTAGTAATATGTCATCTACATATAACACAAGGAATGCTATAGAGCTCCCACTCAGTTTCTTATAGACGCAGAACTCTTCGACGTTTTGGACAAATCCAAAAGCTTTAATGACCTCATCAAAACGAAGATTCCAGCTCCGAGATGCTTTCTTCAACCCATAGATGGACCGTTGAAGCTTGCACACCTTACCAGCGTTCCTTGGATGGACAAACCCCTCTGGTTGCATCATATACAACTCTTCCTCAATGTTGCCATTTAGGAATGCAGTTTTCACATCCATCTGCCATATCTCGTAATCATGATATGCAACTATTTCTAGTAGGATCCGAATATACTTTATCATCGCTACAGGAGAGAACGTCTCCTCGTAGTCAACTCCTTGAATTTGTCGGAACCCCTTAGCGACAAATCGAGCTTTGTAGACAGATACGTTTCCGTCTGCGTTAGTCTTTTTCTTGAAAATCCATTTATTCTCGACGGCCTTGCGGTCCTCGGGAATATCCACCAAAGTCCATACTTTGTTGGTGTACATGGAGTCTATTTCGGATTTCATGGCTTCAAGCCATTTCTTGGACTCGGGTCCCTCCATTGCTTCTTTGTAACTTGTAGGTTCATCCGACTCATCAGCCGAGATTGCATTCACAAGCTGTCCGTAAAACTCAGTAGGTTGACGGACTCTTGATGACCTACGGGGCATAAAAGGTTCCTCTTGATTCTCATCATGATCATCATCAATTTCATGATCGTTATGAATGTCGTTCTGGCCATTCTCTTCAGCTCCCACTGTGGAAGATGGTTCCAGAACAATTTCCGTAGACGTTTCTTCCAATTGGAGTGATTGGTCAGTCACTTCATCGAGGTCTATTTTCCTCCCACTCAACTCTTTCGCGAGAAACTCCTTCTCAAGAAAGTGTCCCGTCTTGGCAACAAACGTTTTGCTGTCAGACTTGTTGTAGAAGGTGTATCCACAAGTATCCTTGGGATAGCCCACAAAGATGCACTTATCCGCCTTGGATTCAAGTTTGTCAGGCTGTAGTTTCCTATCATAAGCCTCACCACCCCAAATCTTCAGGTGAGACAACTTAGGTTTCGTGCCATGCCATTCTTCAAATGGTGTTGTCTTTACGGATTTGGATGGTGCCCTATTAAGCATATGCGCAACAGTTTCTAATGCATACCCCCAGAATGACACAGGCAAATCAGTATGAGACATCATCGATCGTACGCTATCCAATAGGGTTCGATTACGTCGCTCAGCCACACCGTTTCTCTGAGGTGTGCCTACCGGCGTAAGCTGTGGTACTATGCCACAAGACTTCAGATGATTGCCAAACTCGTGACTCAAATACTCGCCACCTCGATCCGATCGAAGGTGCTTGATTTTCTTTCCGAGTTGATTTTCGACCTCATTCTGAAATTCCTTGAACTTTTCAAAGGTTTCAGACTTGTGCTTCATCAAGTAAATATACCCATATCTACTCAAGTCATCATTAAAGGTCACGAAGTAACGAAGACCATTGCGAGTGGGGACGTTCATGGGTCCACATACATCCGTGTGTATGATCCCCAACAAGTCATCCGCACGCTCCATTATCCCATTGAACGGAGTCCTTGTCATTTTGCCCATGAGGCATGGTTCACATGTATCAAGGGATCCAAAATCCAATGACTCAATAAGTCCATCCTTATGGAGCTTCTCCATGCGCTTTATACCAATATGACCAAGTCGGCAATGCCACATCTTCATGTGATCTTCATCATTCTTCAATCTTTTGGCCTCAATATTGTTAATGTGACACACGTCACCATCGAGATCAAGTACGAATAAACCATGCAACTCCGGTGCATGAACATAAAACATTTCATCCTTATAAATCGAACAACCAATTGTATCAGACTTAAAAGAATAGCGGTCTCGCTTCAAGCAAGAGCCACTAACGATGTTCACACTCAACGCGGGTACATAGTAGCAATTATTCAGAACTAAAACCAATCCCGAAGGGAGACTAAGATGCTTCGTGCCGACCGCCAAGACTTCAATTTGACAGCCATTCCCCACGCGCATCGTCACTTCATCCTTGAGCAAGCGTCTCCTATTCCTTAGTCCCTGAATGGAATTAGAAATATGAGCGACAGATCCTGTATCAAGTATCCAGGATGTGTTCCCGGCGCTTGTCAAGAGAAGATCAACAATATGTATATCAAATATACCTTCGTCTCTCTTGGCGGCCTTGCCAGCCTTCTTGTCCTTTAGGTACTTGGGGCAGTTGCGTTTCCAGTTACCTTCACCCTTGCAGTATAAGCACTCCACTCCGTGTTTAGGCTTGGGTGCCTTGGGAGGAGCGACAACTGACTTGCCATCCCTCTTGGGGCCACCTCTCTTGGCCTTCTCCCGCCTGCTTGACTTCTTGAAGTCAGTGGTCTTGTTGACCATGAAGACGGTGTGCTCCTTCTTGATCTCAACCTCGGCGCTCTTCAGCATGGAGAACAACTCAGAAGGGGTTTTGGTCATCCCCTGCATGTTGTAGTTCAGCACAAAGCCTTTGTAGCTAGGGGGAAGCGAGTGCAACACCCTATCAACAGCAAGTTCATCTGGAATCTGGCATTCCAGAGCATTCAAGCGTTGAACGTAGCCAGACATTTTGACTACGTGCTCACTCACGCTGCCATGCTCGTACATCTTTGCTGAGAAGAAGGCTTCAGAAGCCTCGTACCGTTCAGCCCTGGCTTGAGGTGCGAAGACCGCCTTGAGGTCAGTGATAATCTCATATGCACCCATCCTCTCAAAGCGTTTCTGCAGCTCAGCCTCCATGGAGGACAACATGCCACTCTGGACAAGGTTGTAATCATCAGTCCTGGAGAGATAGACATTCTTCTCGTCCTGACTGGCATCATCTGCTGGTGCGTCACCTAACGTGCCCTCTAGTACGTATGCCATCTTGAGGGGAACGAGGAGAATCCTCAGGGTGCGAAGCCAGTTGGTGAAGTTTGTCCCATCTGTTTTTAGCTTATCTTTCTCTAGGAATGATCCTAAGTTGAACGAGGGGCGAGGTGTTGCCATCTACAAGGTTGATTCATAAGGATACATATTTAGACTTTTGTTCATAATGTGGAGTTTCAATTTAATCTCAAAATTCTAGAAAGCTCCCACTTAGATAAACACCTCTCAATTTAACTAAGTGATTACACAATCCCAGCCCCCATACCTCCCCCGATCGTTACGACCATCAGTATGAAAACAAAGTAGGCCTCTAAGCCAATCACATCAGGCATGTGACTCGTGCTCGACCTTTCGGTCTCCTGTGTTCTAGGCCCGCATCTACATACGTCAAGCCTGCCAATCGAACCTTGATGTTAGCTGTTCAGCAAGGCCATATCTGCATATGCCAGGCTTGCCGAACCCAACCTCATGCGAACTCTGTTGAATATGTAGGACAACTCCGGTATGTACGGAGCATCAAGTCATATGGGAGAACCTTCTAGGCGGTGCCCACCAAGGGAGAACACAATGTTGGTATTGTGAGAGATGGTCCTGTTTCGTGCTAACGTCGATATATCTAGCATACTAGCATAAAACAGGAAGTAAAACTGTAAATCATACAACCTATGACCCCCCTTCATGCAAAGCAAAGTTAAACGCCTCTCTACTTTAGCTTATGCAAGTTTTACGTGGCTGCTAGGGGTTTCGAGAGAGAGAACCGTTTCTATCCTGCGAAAAACATGCCACAACACCGTCTCCCATCCGTCTCTATTACACCCCTGTCGGGGCCCTCCGTTGCAAACATCTTCGCATCGCTAATGCAGAGAGACAGACACCCCCCAGCCACTTTATATGGTACAAGCCATATGTCAAGCGTGGAACCAGTCTCGCGTAAACGCGTAAGGTCGGTCGGGGGCCGCTTCATCAAACATTGCCGCAACGCTAAATGAGTACACGTGGGAGGGTAACGAATGAAGATTCGATGCCCACATCCTAGATGTGTTCTACTCGTACAATACATCTACGCATAGCTAGCTCTGATACCACTGTTGGGATACGGGGCAGAAAATACAAATTTTTCATACCTACGGTACCCGAACCCAAGATCTATGCTATGGCGATGTAAAGTAACGAAGGGAATCGGTGTTCATACCTTTGAAGACCGAAAGAGGGAAACGTTCTTGCGAACGTGGCTGGCGTAGACTCGGAACTACGACCTCCCTGTCGTGTAGAAGACCACCACCGGCGAGGATGACTCCCGGTAAACCTCCAGCGACGAAGTAGCACCACAGGTGTAGTTCCTCGAAGAGATTATACACGTACGGTACAATCGATGTTCCTCCCGGGCCCTGAACCAGGCGAGCAGCGGAAGAAAGATGGCTACGGATCCCGAATACAGCAGAACGACGGCCTGCCTTATGATGGAGAACTCCAATCTAGGTGCAGACTCCAAACAAGGGGAGTCCACTTCCGGGAAGGAGAAGGAGGAAGGAGATATTGGTGTGTTGGAAAAAGGGGGGTCTACCCCTCCTTATATAGGCCAAGGGGGGGTGCCATCCTCCTCCCCTCCCCCATGTGGTACTAAACTCCCAAGGGGGGGGAGTGCGCCGGCCAAGGGGGGTGGTGGGCCCCACCCTTGGCGTCAAGCCCAAGGGGGGAGACCCCCTCCTCCCTTAATGGGCCCCATGGGCCCATTTAGCCTTTTTCCCATTTTTTAATTTATTTAATATGTTTTAAATATTTAATTCAGATAATTAAATAATAAAACATTATTAAAACAATTAAACTTTATTTTGAACTATTCAAAATGTCTGGAAACCATTCCGTCCTCCTCCGGAACTATTCCGGTGATTCCTCCTATTTCACCGATTGATCCCGTAATTGTCCTATGCATCGATTGCCCTTAAGTGTAACACCCTAACGGTCCGGGAAACAGCAGACATGGTCGAGACTCTTCTCATTGACCAATGACTAGTCAGTTGGACCTGGTTACAATCCTTGACAGCCCCTGCGCTTCCATCGAATGAACTTCGATCGCTTTTGGAAACCGTTAACGATACGACGTAATACCTTTGTGCTGCGGTACTTTGTTTGTCCGAGGTTTGATCGTCGGTATCGTACATACCGTGTTCACATCTCGTTCACAACAAACAACTTGTCTTGTCCATGATCATTGCATCTCTTGTGACCTAGTCACGTCCTTGCAAGGTGTTGATGCAATATCATCGAGTGGGCCCAGAGTACCTGTCCTGTCACAAGGACTGACAAATCCCGCTCTGATCTATTAACCTACTCATCAACCATCTACTTCGGAATACCCAAAGTGCACCGTTATAGCCAGCATATTTCAGTCAGGCGGTGGGATACAAATCAAAGTCTCCTCATAGATGACCATTACGTATGATCGTTACGGTCTAAGGACTAAGCCATACGTTACAAAGTCATAGCAACGCTGAACTATGTGACTCGATCACATTGCAATACTTTAGGTGGGTGTACGTCCATCACATCATTCCCCTTAACGATATGACCTCATTGTCAATGGACTTAAGTGTCGCCATGATCAGGAAAGCTTGATCAATCAATTGCCCAATGAGATAGTTTACCCGAGTTAAACTACGGACCATGTTTTATACTACACCTGTATTAGTATTTCCAAGTAATACAGTTATAGCACAGTATAAAACATATTATGAAAAAAACGGATATGTGACAAATATATTTATTAATTTGTCTCTAAGGCACATATCCAACAAACAAGTCAAAGGAAAATAAGATCAAAAACAGCGCAAAGAAAGACCAAGCAGTTTCTTCAACAACTAGAAAAGATCCGCCACCTCGTAGGAGGTATATTACAACCCAAAGTCCTCAGTCGACACGACAGAAAACGAGCTACACTTTCCCCTTGTCCTTAGGGGGGAAAGCCTCATCATCTATAACTCGCTGCAGGCGACGGGCTAGAGGAGTGGCTCGCTCACTCTGCTCTTTGGTATAATCGGGCACAGTGGCAACCAGGGAGTCATCAATGGAAATCCCGTACCCCATAAGAACAACAAAGGACGTAGCAAGCCCACTCACCACGTTCTCGATAACCAGCTCCTCCAAGAGACGCCCACCCAGACCGAATGCAGCGATCCGGGAATCCAGACCCTCTGGAACCCGCCTTCCCTCCGGCATAAGGTGCTCGTGAACAAGACCCAGAAGAGTGGAAGCCTGGGCGCAAACGTCTCCATCAGCTGCAACAGCGCCCGACAGGGAATCCACAGCTCCGCGAAGAACACCGGACCCTGCCGCAACCGCTTCCACCGCACCCGCACCCGTAGAAGCTGCACCGGGCACCTAAATATCAGTACGTGGAAAGAAGAGAAAAGTATCAGTGAAAGGAAGACGACTCACACTCGATTGAGCCCGCCAAGACACGAAGACGCTCGCACTCGACTGCCTCCACCCGCAATAGCTCCTCCTCGGCTCGCCGCAGTCGAATAAGTTCCTCGTGCTGCCCCTGCAACTCCTTCTCCTTGGAATCCAAAGCAGCCTGAAGCCCAGAAATTGCTCTTTCCGCCTTCTCAGCTCGCTTCTCGGCAGCCCGTCGGCGATCTGAGAACAAGCCAGTACTTAGCAACGAGTCCAGCAATTAAAACACATTAACACAAGTAAGGGCCAGTTCTTTTCGCGGCTTCTCCCAGAAGCTGCCCTCCCCCCCAGCTACTCTGAGAAGCCGCCCCAAAAAGTTAGGAAGGCTTCCGGAATGGCCTAACACGGGGCATTCCGGAAGCCTCCCTAACTTTTTGAGGCGGCTTCTCAAAGAAGCTGGGGGGAGGGCAGCTTCTCGGAGAAGCCGCCAAAAGAACTGGCCTTAAAGAAGAAACTCTTACTACTCATGGCGGTCAAAGCATCCTGGGCAGAGTCGTGGGCCTGTTGCCAGTGATCAGCCTCGACTATGAGACGCTCGCAGTGTTGGAACACCGGCTAAGAAAAGAAACGGAACATTCAAAGACTGCAGAAAGAAGACTACAACCAACCGCCAGCGTTTGTTTGCATCCTCGGGGGCTACTCCCAATGACAAAAGGTCCAATACAGGAAAGGAGCCAAAGATCCATGACTGCAACCAATAGCAAGAAATTGCTTGCAGCCTCGGGGGATACTCCCATCGAAAGCACTACCGTGCCCCCAAATGCAGAAAAAAGAACTGTACAAGCGAACAGAAAAAACTCACCAACTCAGCTATGCGGTCGAAAAAGCGGATCTTATCCTCACCGGCAAGGTCATGCCGGCGCAGGTAAGGGGCCTCAGGAACAACAGGTTTGGCACCTGGAGAGGAAGCAACAGCACCAGGTGTCCCAGATGGAGCAGCCGCAGGAATCGCACCCGCACCTGAAACGGCAGGAGTCGCCGAAGGAGCAGGTTGACCAGCATTAGCCGAAGAATTCCCAGGGCGGTCAGCCGCCACTCCAGAATCATTCGATCGAAGATCGACAGTCGCAGCACTGGTGGACGAATCAGCTGGAGTAGGTGCAGCACTGCAAGAGACACACCATCAGCCCGAAGAACAAAGCAAAAGCAGAACCGTTCAAGTTAAGCAAATACTTACTCCGCCTGCTCGGAAAAAGTATGCAGCAACCTCGCAAGTCTGCGCTTCTTAGGAGCAGTTGCAGAAGGAGACAGCTCAGCAGGCGGCACAATTGGCGCCACAGTACCACTGTTACTCGCCGCATCACGCCCATCGTCACCTGAAGACCGCGACCGCTTGATACGCAAAGGGTTCGAGTCCTCGCTGTCCCCGGCTCCCGGCAGCTCGGCACCCGCGGACTCGCCAACACCAGGAGCACCCGCAGGCTCACCGGCGTCCGCACTTGGAGCATCCTCATCGTCGGCAACCGTGTCCGGCTCATCGCGAATATCAGCATCTTCTGGCTGCGGGGGATTGTTCAACAAGGTAGCGTGGTCCTATAGAGCAAAGAATGTCATCAGCAGGTAGTCAGGCAACACCTAAATCAGAGACAAGTCCTAAAGACACGAACCTGAGGAAGTGCCAGATCAGCAGCGTATGGACGGACGAAGACCTTTCCAGTAATACTCGAGCGCTTCGTCACGTACTGGACCCGAGCCAAAAGGCCATTGGCAGTAAGCTCCTCGGCCGAGCACCTAGTCGAGTCCCAGGGTCCCTCGTATTGCCACATGGGACGGACCCGATGCTGCAATGGCTGAACGCGCCTCTGTTACACGAGATAACTTCTCGCCCCCGGTTGTTACCCCAAGTGGAAGGTGAGATGTAGATAGCAGCAAGTTTCCCTTAGCAAAGATGCTAAGGTTGAGTGTCGGACCAGTAGGCTCCAACAGATACAAGTAGGTGGTGAAGTGAACAATGGCGCCGTTCACAACTCTAAGTTGCTTACTTCACCTGGACCTGCACACCCACAGATAGCTTCGCTTCCTCCGGCCTTGTTGTTTACAAAGGATAAAACGCACGGGATAATAATGATAGTGATAGCTACGGAAAAGTAAATACTGAAAGTAAATTGATAGTGCAAACAGTGGTGGAAATATGGACCGGGGTCCTATGATGTTCACTAGTGATGTCTCTCTCCCAAAAGACGATAAAATAGCCATGCGAGGTAAAAAATTACAGTTGGGCAATTGGCAGGATTATGTGCGGAAACCAATGCTAATTATGTGAAACAGAAAGGAAGAGGCTCAAAAGCACGGGCAGTACGCCAAGACAAGTAGACCGAAATCCATCTGCATCTACCCACTAATCATCCACCTTGAGATATCTATCCAGAACATCTCGCTGGTATTAAGTTGCGAATCCCACCCAAAGTGTAAACTCAAAGCAACGGACAACTGCATTAAAGAACTTTGCGTAAAGTAAACAATCCTTGCACCCGCAAGTACAAGCACCGTTGTTTTCCCCCTTGTGGCAACAACACATCCCCTAGACTCATGTTTCTGTCACTCAAGCTAGTCATCGGGGGGCATGAACCCATAATCATGCATAACGCTCCCTCTTGGAGTCACTGATTACTACTTGGCCAAAGCAATAAACAACAACGAAGAACATGCAAGAGTTACTCAAGAACATAAATATAAAAGAAGAGAATCAAATATATAACTCAATCACAATCTGAACATAATCTCATAATCCATCGGATCCCAGCAAACTCAGCATAGCAACAGCAGAAAGATTAAATATGTGCCTCGATCATGTCGGGCAGCTCACGAGGTCTAATCCATGAAAAACCAAAGGGGAGGAGAACATCACATAGCTACTGATCATAGACCCATGGTCCAAGGTGGACTACTCACGGTTCATCCGGGAAGCATCCATGATGGTGGAGAAGCTCCCAGAGGTGATTCCTCCCTCCAGCAGGGTGCCGGGAAGAGGTCTTCTGGTGCTCCCTATCTTGGAAGCGCGGCGGCGGCAGAACAGAGGAGAGATCGCGAAAAAGGGTTCTGTCCCCCAGAGTTTCTCATCACAGGGAATAAATAGGCGAAAGGGGGCAGCCAGAGGTGGGCCAGGGGCTCCAAGCGCTCCCCTGGCGCGGCCAGGGGCCTGGTCGCACCCTCTGGCCGCCTGGGGCCCCCTGGCTCCCCTCTGGCCCCTCTCTAGCTCTTCGCGAAGCTTCCTGTATGCTGATTTTTCCTATATTTTTCCCGGAATTTTTCTGGTACTTTTAATAAGGGGGAAACCTGAAATAGAAAAACAACAGAAACAGGAACTGGCACTGGGGTGCACTGAGTTAATAGGTTAGTTCAAATATGATCAAAAGTGTATGGAAGTTCATCAATATCATAGCAATATCACACAAAAGAGGCATGGAGAAAGCAGAAATTATTGATACGTTTTGGACGTATCAACATCCCCAAGCTTAATTCCTGCTCGTCCTCGAGTAGGTAAATGATAACAAGCATAATTTCTGTGGTGACATGCTAAAAACCATATAAGAACTTTGTAAGTAAAGCAATCAAAGCATGCAATTCAATTCAAGTCATAACAGGCAAGAGTCTATATCTAGTATTGAAACAAGCAACATAAGAACATAAAGGTGCAAGAGCTCTCGCTGTCCGTGACTCGAATGTCTCCAAATGGTGTTTGCGTGCAAGAAAGGGGATAGGGATATACGAGAAAAAGTATTTTTACGTTGAGAACTCAATCTACTAAAATGTCACACTTTTTCTTCTTTGGAATCTTGTCTTGACTCATCCCCAGACCACTAGCCAGGTACAAATCAAAATGATCCACTCCTTTTCGACATTTTGAGCACTCATGCAATGGATGAGCGTAAGCAAGAAAGTCGACACTTAGGATGGCAAATAGAGAATATGGTGTAGGAGGAAGAAAAAAAGGGTGTGAAAGGCTCACATCAATGAGGACAATCATAGGCGAGAGAAAGCCAAATGATAGATATGATGTGAGGAGTAGGGATTGCCATGCAACGGATGCACATATGAGCTAAGGTAAGCTCTCCAATGGAACTAGTGGGGGTGCATCCGACTTGCTTGTTCAAGAAGACCTAGAGCTCATTTGAGGAGGCTCATCATTGGAATATACAAGCCAAGTTCTATAGTGTGAAGGTCCCCACATAGCTATATTCATGAATGATAATCTCTATGGAGTACAAGATATAAAAAGAAGTACGAGTGTGGATCTTCTCAAAATGAATAGTAGTGTGCCCCCTTCTCTCTTTTTATTTCTCTTTTTATTTCTTTTTTCTTTTTTTTGTATTTTTTGGTGGCCTCAATGGCTCTTTCTATTTAACTCTCATTTGTCCTCTTTGGGATCTTTTAATTTGTCCACTTTGGGACCTTTTAATTTTGTCCACTTTCGGATCTTTTCCTCACTTTAGGGGAAACACTCTATATATTACAAAAAGTATAGAATATCTTTCACACTTTACAAAGTACTCAAATCATAAAGAAAATGTACCTATCATGATGTATGCAAATGTATGCCTCTGCCAGTGTAGCAGGATATGCAATGATACTAGCGCGTCATGTAGCAATGATTAGGGAAAGGCCCAACTATCATGCGGCTCATCGATCAAGCAAGTAGCATGTATGACATGAAGATCAAGTCATGAGAAGATGGATGTTGCATGGCAATATATCTCGAAAAGGCTATGGAAATGCCTTGAGAGGTAGGTATGGTGGCTGTTTTGAGGAAGGATATAAGGATGCTTATGATGACAGAGCGTATCATGCCAAGGGTTTGGATGTACCGGCGAAGGTAGACGCTAACTCTCGGAGTGAAAAGAAAGCAATGCACGACACAGGAAAGGCTAGAAAAATATGGGAAGGTGGAAGTGTCAACTTTCGAATACTCACATTAGTCCGAAGAACTCATGCACTTATTATCGGTAACTCTCAATCTAATAAAATGGTTCACAAAGAGACAAGTACCCCGAGGAGGAGTGTATGGGGGTTTGGTTATCCTTGCGCATCCTCGACTCATGGTACGTGAGTGTACTCTAATATTCGACCCCTCCAAAGAGTAGTGATCCATCTAGTAGCTAGAGTTCTCAACTAATTTGTAGGTTTTGAAAATAAACACGGATTGCCCAAAATACGACATCTATCACTAATAGGCTAAAGCTCTTGACACCAAAAGTCCAAACATTACTCAAGACAATACCTCAAAACTATTGCAAGTTACTACTACAAAAAGAATAGCAACCTCAATTGCCTACTGATACGTCCAAAACGTATCTATAATTTCTGCTCGCTCCATGCCTCTTTTGTGTGATATTGCTATGATATTGATGAACTTCCATACACTTTTGATCATATTTGGACTAACCTATTAACTCAGTGCACCCCAGTGCCAGTTCCTGTTTTCTGCTATTTTTCTATTTCAGGTTTCCCCATTATTAAAAGTACAAGAAAAATTCCGGGAAAAATATAGGAAAAGTCAGCGTACCGGAAGCTTCGCGAAGAGCCCAGGAGGGTCCAGAGGGGAGCCAGGGGGGGTGCCTGGAGCCTCTGGCCCACCTGTGGCTGCCCCCTTTCGCCTATTTATTCCCCGTGACGAGAAACCCTCGGGGACGGAACCTTTTTTCGCGATATCTCCTCTGTTCCGCCGCCGCCGCGCTTCCAAGATCGGGAGCACCAGAAGACCTCTTCCCGGCACCCTGCCGGAGGGAGGAATCACCTCCTGCATATTCTCCACCACCATGGATGCTTCCCGGATGAACCGTGAGTAGTCCACCTTGCACCATGGGTCCATGATCAGTAGCTATGTGATGTTCTCCTCCCCTCTTTGTTATTCATGGATTAGACCTCGTGAGCTGCCCTACATGATCGAGGCACATATGTAATCTTTCTGTTGTTGCTATGCTGAGTTTGCTGGGATCCGATGGATTATGAGATTATGTTCAGATTGTGATTGAGTTATATATTTGATTCTCTTCTTTTATATTTATGTTCTTGACTAACTCTTGCATGTTCTCCGTTGCTGTTTATTGCTTTGGCCAAGTAGTAGGTAGTGACTCCAAGAGGGAGCGTTATGCATGATTGTGGGTTCATGCCCACCGATGACTAGCTTGAGTGACAGAAACATGAGTCTAGGGGATGTGTTGTTGCAACAAGGGGGAAAACAACGGTGCTTGTACTTGCGGGTGCAAGGATTGTTTACTTTACGCAAAGTTCTTTAATGCAGTTGTTCGTTGCTTTGAGTTTACAATTTGGGTGGGATCTGCAAATTAATAGCAGCGAGATGTTCTGGATAGATATCTCAAGGTGGATGATTAGTGGGTAGATGCAGATGGATTTCGGTCTACTTGTCTTGGCGTACCGCCCGTGCTTTTGAGCCTCTTCCTTTCTGTTTTGCATAATTAGCATTGGTTTGCGCACATAATCATGTCAATTTCCCAGCTGTAATTTGTTTACCTCGCATGGCTATTTTATCGCCTTTTGGGAGAGAGACATCACTAGTGAACATCATGGGATCCCGGTCCATGCTTCCAATACTGTTTACACTATCAATTTACTTTCAGTATTTACTTTTCCGTAAGCTATCTATCATTATTATCCCGTACATTTTATCCTTTATAAACAACAAGGCCGGAGGAATTGACAACTCCTCTGTACTCGTTGGGAGCAAAGCTATCTATGTGTGTGCAGGTCTAGGCAAAGCAAGTGATTATCATAAAACGGCGCCTCACTTGTTGAACCACCTACTTGTTGACCCAGGAGTCCTACGGGTTCGATACTTCAAACCTTAGCATCTTCGCTAAGGGAAACTTGCTGCTACGCAACATCTCACCTTCCACTTGGGGTAACCAACGAGGGCGAGAAGTTATCTCGTGTATCAAGCAAATTTCTGGCACCGTTGCCGGGGACTCCACTCTTCTAGATAGGGGAGTTTCACACTATCTTTTATCTTTGCTTTTTAGTCTTGTTAGTTTACCTTTCAGTTTTTGCTTTAGTGTCTTTTATCAAAAATCAATAAAATAGTTATCTTGCTTTTAGTTATCCTTTCTGTTTAGTCAAGCATGTTAGGATTTGGTGCCTTGAAGGAGTCTGAGGTCTTAGACTTCCATCAAAGGGATGGAGAAAATATGAAGAAGGCTTGGGATAGAATTTCTGATACACATAGGAGAGTTATGCCTTCGATACCTATAAAAATTTGTGCTTAGAAATTTTTACCATGGTCTTTTTAGATGGTGCAAGCACTCTCTTGATATTATAGCTGAAGGGGATTTCTTAGCTTGTGATGAAGCTAGTTACTTTGTTTATGATCATAGTTTTGATACTGTTATAGCTAGACTTGCTACTATTGAAAAGAGATCGGATGCTCTAGACTTGAAAAAAGGCAAAGAAACCCCAGCCAAATAAGAAAGATGTTTATGAGATAGATGGTGACTGGGAACCCTTTGTTAGAATTAGCATCTCTAACCAAGACTTCCTTGCCTTGTGTGACATTGGATCTATGGTTTCTACTATGCGAAAAGTTGTTTATGATTCTTTAAAATTTAACATGGACAAATTATCATCCTATCATGAACATGCTAATGGAGATATTTCTGAGATCGAGGGAAGGATAAAAGATGTACCAGTGACATTCCTTAAAGGGATTGCAATGGTTGGTTTCTTTGTCATGAAGCCAAACCAAGGAAACATAGTGCTTGGTAGGGATTGTTGGAAATATGCCCTAGAGGCAAAAATCAAATGTTATTTTATATATTTCCACGTTCGTAATTAATGTTTATATTTCTGTGCTATAATTGCAATAACCCTGACTGTGAGATTTAGAAGAAAACTCATTTGCATGTGTGGAAATGTAAACACCAAGAGTTCCTGGTTTAGCCTCTAAGACCAGCTCATGTGCTAACTGATGATTACATTTTCTTAATCATGGACATTGTTCTTGTAACAAGGATGTCAGTAGCAATGAGAACATGTTGTTAGCAGAACAATGATGTTGAACCGACCCCAGTATTGAATGATATACTTAGAGATCACATCGTAACAACGTTATAAGTCATATCATGAAATGTTATCATATACGTAATTCCTTAGACCATGAGAGTGTCGAGTTGCTTCACACAGGAAGATATGCTTTGGTTCTTAGATGAATCTTCCCATTACTGGGAAGTAGTAAAATAAGTTTTGGGTACATTGGGTAGTGTGTCTAGTAACTGTGATAGTTCAAGATTGGGATTTGCTCCTTCACGATGAAGAAGATATTCACTTCGGGCCCACTCGGTATGACGGTATCCATTATAGTCTGGCCAGACGCATTGTGAATCAGTCACGGGGATACCGGAACACGATAACGAGTAAAGGGACAAACGAGCAAAGAGGATAACGAGTGGCTTGTGTTCAAGAAGTTGTTACACATGGGTGCCCAAATTCTCTCCTCTAACTTTGTCATATATCGCGAAGCAAAGGGAATGGTACATGACTAAACATAATGGTTCACTCGAAGTTTCTTCGTGTATGTGCGAGAGTCAACATGGGTGTCCATGGCTCCGCTGTTGATTATTGGCTATTGACAAAAGGTTGTTGACCTATGTCCAGAAGATGTTCTAAGTCATGTCCGTATTATACCGAACCTATTGTGTCACACACTTAACGAGCAGTAGTCTGTTAGAATACTGGAATGGTAGAAGGTCTAGTGGAAGCAAAGCAGAATAGTTCATACGGGCACCGGAAGTTGTTCCGGGTATTTATGAAATTGTTCATAAGGGCACCATAAGAAGTTCTGGGTATTTAAGGATATGTCCGGATCACTTTGGAGTAGTCCCAGGTGGTTCCGGAACATATGAGAATGGTACTGGGGAAGTCCTGGATCAACCGGAATAGTTTCCAGATAATCGCTGGCCGTCCCGACAACCTTCGCGGTCATCGGGTGGCTTAAACTGTAACTCGGATGGTCTTGGAAACTATCCGGATGGCTCCGGAACGTCCGAGAACAGTCCCGGAAGTTCCTAGAAGTGCTCCAGAAGGTTCCGGAATGTCCCGAAACGGTCCCCAAAGGTCCTGGAAGGTCCTGGAAGCTTCTGAAGGTTCCAGAAGTTTTCGGGCAATACCACCCACTACCCCACGCCCCTAGACTTGGGGGGCAAGCCACCTAGGATGCCCTGGCCGGCCAAGGGGTGGGGGGCGCACCAAGGGGAAGGAATCCTCCTCCAGGTGGGAAGTCCAACTCTCCAATATGGCAGGTTTCCGGTGGGAAGGTTTGGGAGGTTTGGGAGTCCAAGTTGGACTCCCCACCCCCCTTATTGAGCACCAAGGGCCTCCTGGCCACCTATATAATGAGGGGAGGGGGTGGGGGAGCAGCACACAACTTGTCCCCAAGGCCTATGCGCCACACTCCCTCCCTCTAAACCCCGTTGCTCCACAATTAGACCCCGGTTTAGACGCTGTTCTAGATTGGAATCGGTTAGGGTTTTCTCCCTCTAGTTTTCTCGGTGGCGTTCATCTCTGGACGGTGGAGCGCTGCTGGATTGCTGCTACGAAACGTGTGGATGCTAATAGAGGGATCATATATTTGGTCCTTCTCCGAGGAGCTTCTTCTTTCTGGGAGATCTTGTTCGAGGGACTTGCTCAAGGGACTTGTGCGTGGGATGGATCGAGGTGCTTCTTCTTCCTTGGTGATCTTGATCGAGGGACTGTTTGTGGGACGATCCGCGAGATCTACTTCAACGAGCTACACCAACTCTACTTCCGCTACATCGGTTGGTGAGCCATGACCTAAAACCTTGTATGCAATCTTCTTGGATGATCTTGGGTTCTTGATTCGTAGGCCGAAATTTTTTGTTTTCTACTACGTTTCCCAACAGTGGTATCATGAGCGATCCTTGATTAGATGCATGTTTAGGTCTAGATCATATGTGTTATATGATGCATTGATTTTCTTGTTGCTTCCCTATCATGTGATTTTTCTATGCTTGATGGCAAGTTCAGGTTTTGCTACAAGGATTGACTTTTCCATCGATCCCTCTATGCTGCTTTCAGTATGCTGGTTGCCTTGATCATGGTCTACATCAAACTCCTTGGATCTCATCTTAATCTCGCAATAGAAGATTTAACATGGAGGGGCTTTTGGATTTTATGAACTCAAATCCACACGGGGGTCACGCGTTGAACGAAGTTTGGCTTGTGGCATTAGTTGCTGCACGTACCCTGAACGTTAAACTAGCAACAATGAAGTATCGTGTTTGGTTTGTATAGGGAACAACGTTTGCATGTAACCTGCTAATCAACCACGATAAAAGTTGCAACAACCCGTGTAGATGGCGATCTAACTCGGTTTTGCAGAATGTGCATGTGATGTGGTATAGCCTTCAAGATTTGCAATGTGTTTGTATGAGATGCTATATGTTATGTAATATTTATTCGCGACCTGCGTGTCGTGGTACGGCATGATGACTGGAGTCATATGATTGTCACTTAATTATGGCCTGCGTGCCAGAACTGTTTATTAGCTCGAGGCAAAGCAATAGATAGATGCAAGGTGATAATCTACGATGCGGACGTGGACCCCGACGCACATGACGGAAGCCGTGGCGATGTTCCCGGCGCCAAGGACAAAGTTGGTGGACACGGTGACTTCAACCACGACGACGTGAAGACAATGAAGACTTCACGAAGCAAAGGGCTATACTATATCACATAATTTTATGAACTGCCTGTGATGTTTATCCCTTTGATGCACCCTTGTTTGATGCGCGGTAGTCGTATTTTATTAGGGTGATCTCTCGCAAAACAATATCAAGTTGATAGTGTTCTTCCAACTATAGCACCGTCTATACTATGTTTCACATCGGAGCAGGTCATGTCACATGGGTGCACACGATGTGACGCATAAAAGGCGGGTGTGTTAAGAACACACTTCAATTACACTTGGTTGTCTTGACGGTTTGGATAAAAGTTTGCTATCGGAACTTCAAAATCCAAAATGATGTGACTTACGTCCATAATCCAAAATGCTATGATTCCACCACAGCTAAATGCATTGTCTTCACCACCATGAAACCCGAACTTCAAAACATTTGGGATAGTTATGTTATATTCATGGAACTGAAAAATTGTTTTCAGTAGTAAGACAATTAATTTGGATATAAGATATCTAGTACAATGTATGATTGTAAGCATTAGTGAAAATGTTCATTGTGCTCTAAACAAAACTGATATGTGTGGGATCCAGAAGAACACCGATCATATGATGATGAGAATTAAGGGAAAGGAAGTCCAAAGGATGTTAGTAAGACTTACACGCAGGAAATTCCATGGCATGCGCCATCCTTAATCATGTGTGTGCTTTTGTGAGTTGGAGTGACATTGGAAATAGAACTATGATACGTATAAAGGCAAAATGAAAGAAGACTGGAATAACCAGCTCAGAAATGAAAGTCATACGGAGTTATAGATGAATTCATTGCTGGTCAAGAGATGTAATTCTTGGGAATCATGATTAAGCAGTTAATTGTGGATTATGTATATTATGATTAAACTGTTGATCACCGGAATATCACATCGATTGCATATTGTTTCAAATCGATGCAAGAAATACTATGGCCTTTATGACTAGCTAATGATGAGTTTTGACACGCTCGGGAACACGGTAAAAGGTTTACTATACCGTGTGTTGTGTAACGCCCCGGCCACAGCCACCGGTTCCCGGCGTATGCCTGGCGGGATCTAGACTGTCCCCACAGACCAACACTAGTCTTTCCTGCGCACTTTGTCCTCACTCATGCGCACACGGGAACAACTTCCCGGTCGGTCACCCATCCTCAAATCGCTCCAAGCCAAGCACTCTTAACTTTGGAGTTCTTTGGATCTGGGCTCCCGGAAAAGAAGGTGCACCTTGTTGATATGAGTAGTCTATCATTCCTATTAAGCCAGGATGTCACATACACCCCCACTCAAAGGAACCGATGTCCTCATCGGCCCACAGGAACGTTCCCTCTTGGCACACGTCTGTGCGTCCAGTGCCGACACATGTCCCACATGTTCGCGTACTGACCCACACACGCCCGTATAACCGCAAGGGTCGGCTCTGATACCATTTGTAACGCCCCGGCCACAGCCACCGGTTCCCGGCGTATGCCTGGCGGGATCTAGACTGTCCCCATAGACCAACACTAGTCTTTCCTGCGCACTTTATCCTCACTCATGCGCACCCGGGAACAACTTCCCGGTCGGTCACCCATCCTCAAATCGCTCCAAGCCAAGCACACTTAACTTTGGAGTTCTTTGGATCTGGGCTCCCGGAAAAGAAGGTGCACCTTGTTGATATGAGTAGTCTATCATTCCTATTAAGCCAGGATGTCACATGTTGACTCTATGATTATCTTCATAATTCATTTTAGAGTTGAGTAAATTGTTACTACACTTTAGCCTTGTTGCAAAACATCATTTTGAATCATGTTTGTTGCAAGAGAGTTGTTCAAAGCTATGAATAACGTAAAGGCCATACTTCCATTATGAATAGGTTGTATGTTATGAATCTTGATAATAATACTAAACATCCATAACACTGACGCTAAACGTCGCAAGACTGACAGAATACCACATAGATGTGGCACTGCCGTTTATCACAAGTGACATAACATGCATGAAGAATTTCTATAAGTGATGGACTTTCGACTCATATGATTATGAATCACTTGACGCTTGCGATCTTTGTCTCGAAGTAATGTGACTAAAACACCGTTGATAGGCCATACATGAACGGGCAACTAAACCATTGGTAATCATACATGATGATGTGTGTAGTCCAATAAGTGTAGTTGTGTGCAGTGGGTTCCCTATCTTCACTCATGAGTTCAAGTAGATATGTGGATATCTGTTCAATAGAGAAATACGTCTGAAATCTTTGAAATGTTCAAGGAATTTTAGAGTGAAATAGAAATTCATTGTAACAAGAAAATATAGCTTCTGCAAATTAGATTGTAGAAAGTAATATTTGAGTTACAAGTTTAGCGAACGTCTCATGAGTTGTGAAGAAGTGTCATAACTTGCGTCTCCCGGAACAACACTATGAGTAAAGTGTTCGAGAGATGTAATAAAGCCATGTATGACACGGTAAGATCAAATATGACATTTATCAATTTTCCATTATACTTATTAAAGTTATGCGTTAGTGACTACGGCTTTTACACTGAAAAGAGCACCATCAAATCTGTTGAAATAACACCATATTAGATGTGGTATGGACTGTTAAAACCATGTTGTATTTTCTTAAAATTTGGGTATATGAGGCATATGTTTGACATACTCAAAACCCCAAATCAGATAAGTGCTACTTTGTTAAGGTTACGCCAAAAGTTTTGGTATTCCTCTATCACTACACAAAAGCAAAACTGTTTGTTGTTAAGAACATTGTGTTTTGAAGAAAAATAGTTTCTTGCAAAAGAGTGAGTGGGAGGACAATGCAACTTCTCAAAGATTGTTGAATCTTCAAAAAGGTGCGTAGCTGAACCACACAGGTTAGACAAAACTCGTAGAAACATTTTTATGTAAACGAGATATTGTTGTTGGACAACGATAAACCTGTGATATACAAAGAAGCGTTGATGGGCCTTGACTCCGGGATTTGGCTAAATGCCAAATAATCCGAGATAGTATCCATGAAAGTAAGTCAAGTTTTGAACTTGGTAGACCCTCCGAAAGACTAAAAGTCTGAAGAATATATATATGGATCTATAATTGATTCGGATGAAATTGTCATATCCATAAAGCTCAACTCGTTGGAAAATTGTTTTCTAGCAAGTTCAAAGGTTGACTACGGCGAAATAGTTTCGACCGTCGAGATGCTTTAGTCAGTTCAGGTTATATTAGCAATTACTACATATCTCATTTATAGGATATGGTAGAATGAACTTTAAAACAAAGTTCCTACATGGAAATATAACAAAGGACGTATATGTGATACGACCGGAATGTTTTGTCGATTCAAAGGATGCTAAAATAGATGCAAGCCTTCGATATCCAGTGATGGACTGAAGCTGGCATAATGGAGTTGGAATTTTCGTTGTGATGAAATTGCCAAAAGAGTTTGTTTTCATCGGGAATAAACGAAGATGCTTGAATGTTCAAGAAAGTAAGTGGGAGCTGAATGATATTTCTAAAACCTTATGTAGATGACATATTGTTGATTGGAAATGATATAAATTTCTTGACACGAATAAGGACTTCATTGGAAATAGTTTTCAGTTGAAGAACTTGGGCTAATATAGCATTAGTATTGAGCACAGTGATCTATTAAGATAGTAAGTGCCTGATCGTGCTAAAGCCAACACTACATATTGACATGATACTAAAGTAGTTTAGTATGAAATGCCAAGAAACATGTTCTTGTCGAAGTCGTGGTGAAAAGTTGTTTGCAGAAATCAGTGTTCATGAACACAGATAAGCAAAAACCACGTGAATTGAATTCCACTCACCTATGTGATTGGATTAATCATGTACACCATATGTAAAATGACCAGATATGTCCAGTGCTCCAAAAGGTTGTGAGCAAGATACCAAAGTGATCAATATGTTGATCATTGGACAAACAGTGAAAAGTTAAACTTATGATAGATAAGATATGTTTCTCGGAAAATGGAGATAATGAAGAGCTCGTTGTAATAAGATACACCAGCTGGATTTTGATGTAACCAGTTACAAAAATTCAGTCTTCATACTTACTCCGACCTATTTTCGATTTTAATTGGGATTATGTGTTTCACACGTAAGGGTGGCGCAGTATGGAGGAACTTTGTCAAGTTATATATTGTGGCGAATTCTATAACAGAGGCTAAGTATATAGTTTTTAAAGAAGTAACAAGGAGGGTATTTTGAATCATAAGTTCATTCATGAACGTGGTATGGTTTTCTTAGATACTTGAAGCTCATGGAACATTGATGAATGATGCCATGACTTATTCTAAGGAACCAAGGTCCTGCCAAATGATTCAAACATATACAAAGCTAAACTGATAAATTAGTGAATTTTATGATAGCGTGAAAACACGAAGATATGCAAGATACAAACGGGCCTGAAACGTCAGATCCGATGATGAAGTCTATACCACAAATGAAGCATGTATTACACCGTATGCCATAGGTGTAAATTGCTCAAGCACTGATAATATTATTGACTCTAGTGCAAGTGGGAGACTGTTGGAAATATTCCCTAGAGGCAATAATAAAATGTTATTTTATATATTTCCACGTTCTTAATTAATGTTTATATTTCTGTGCTATAATTGCAATGACCCTGAATGTGAGATTCAGAAGAAAACTCATTTGCATGTGTGGAAATGTAAACACCAAGAGTTCTTGGTTTAGCCTCTAAGACCAAAACATGTGCTAACTGATGATTACGTTTTCTTAATCATGGACATTGTTCTTGTAACAAGGATGTCGGTAGCAATGAGAACATGTTGTTAGCAGAACAATGATGTTGAACCGACCCCAGTATTGAATGATATACTTAGAGATCACATCGTAACAACGTTATAAGTCATATCATGAAATGTTATCATATACGTAATTCCTTAGACCATGAGAGTGTCGAGTTGCTTCACACAGGAAGATGTGCTTTGGTTGTTAGATGAATCTTCCCGTTACTGGGAAGTAGTAAAATAAGTTTTGGGTACATTGGATAGTGTGTCTAGTAACTGTGATAGTTCAAGATTGGGATTTGCTCCTTCACGATGAAGAAGATATTCACTTCGGGCCCACTTGGTATGACGGTATCCATTATAGTCTGGCCAGACGCATTGTGAATCAGTCACGGGGATACCGGAATACAATAACGAGTAAAGGGACAAACGAGCAAAGAGGATAACGAGTGGCTTGTGTTCAAGAAGTTGTTACACATGGGTGCCAAACTTCTCTCCTCTAACTTTGTCATATATCGCGAAGCAAAGGGAATGGTACATGACTAAACATAATGGTTCACTCGAAGTTTCTTCGTGTATGTGCGGGAGTCAACATGGGTGTCCATGGCTCCGATGTTGATTATTGGCTATTGACAAAAGGCTGTTGAACTATGTCCAGAAGATGTTCTGAGTCATGTCTGTATTATACCGAACCTATTGGGTCACACACTTAACGAGCAGTAGTCTGTTAGAATACTGGAATGGTAGAAGGTCTAGTGGAAGCAAAGCAGAATAGTTCATACGGGCACCGGAAGTTGTTCCGAGTATTTATGAAATTGTTCATAAGGGCACCAGAAGAAGTTCTAGGTATTTAAGGATATGTCCGGATCACTCTGGAGTAGTCCCAGGTGGTTCCGGAACATATGAGAATGGTACTGGGGAAGTCCTGGATCAACCGGAATAGTTTCCGGATAATCGCTGGGCGTCCCGACAACCTTCGCGGTCATCGGGTGGCTTAAACTGTAACTCGGATGGTCTTGGAAACTATCCGGATGGCTCCGGAACGTCCGAGAACGGTCCCGGAAGGTCCTGGAAGTGGTCCAGAAGGTTCCGGAATGTCCCAAAACAGTCCCCGAAGGTCCCGGAAGGTCCTGGAAGGTCCTGGAAGGTTCTGGAAGGTTCCAGAAGTTTCCGGGAAGTACCACCCACTACCCCACGCCCCTAGACTTGGGGGGAAAGCCACCTGGGCTGCCCTGGCCGGCCAAGGGGTGGGGGCGCACCAAGGGGAAGGAATCATCCTCCAGGTGGGAAGTCCAACTCTCCAATATGGCAGGTTTCCGGTGGTAAGGTTTGGGAGGTTTGGGAGTCCAAGTTGGACTCCCCACCCCCCTTATTGCGCCCCAAGGGCCTCCTGGCCACCTATATAATGAGGGGAGGGGGTGGGGGCGCAGCACACAACTTGTCCCCAAGGCCTATGCGCCACCCTCCCTCCCTCTAAACCCCGTTGCTCCACAATTAGACCCCGGTTTAGACGTTGTTCTAGATCGGAATCCGTTAGGGTTTTCTCCCTCTAGTTTTCTTGGTGGCGTTCATCTCTGGACGGCGGAGCGCTGTTGGATTGCTGCTACGGAACGTGTGGATACTAATAGAGGGATCATATCTATGGTCCTTCTCCGAGGAGCTTCTTCTTTCTCGGAGATCTTGTTCTAGGGACTTGTGCGTGGGACGGATCCAGGTGCTTCTTCTTCCTCGGTGATCTTGATCGAGGGACTGTTTGTGGGATGATCCGCGAGATCTACTTCAACGAGCTACACCAACTCTACTTCCGCTACATCGGTTTGTGAGCCATGACCTAGAACCATGTATGCAATCTTCTTGGATGATCTTGGGTTCTTGATTCGTAGGCCGGAATTTTTTGTTTTCTACTACGTTTCCCAACAGGGATTTCCTCTGAGCCATGAAAGGCTTCATTGATATAGGTAAGGGATAAATACGCCTATGCGGGAAGGCAAAAGGTGTGTACCCCTTTCCTAAAAGGAACAAGGCTGAACTTGTTGAGGAACCATTTGAATCATATTACAACTCTGATTATTATGATGATCTTTGATTCCTTATTTTTGCATTAAGCCTACATAATGGCTTTAAAGAAGCGCTTTCGGGAGGCAGCCCGCAACGAATTTAGGATTTCATTTTTTCTTTTCTTTTTTTTTAGTGGTCTTGATGATTATTACTACTGTTGCAACATCATTGTATCTTAACTTTTCAATCTTTGTGCCTTTTATGGCCTCATACGACAAGGGAAGTTAAAGTTGTGACATGCTGTCCAGAAAACAGATTCTGTCCTCGTGACTAGAAAAATCAGAGAAAAATCCCAGTTCATATTTTTGAGCTGAATTTTTCACACAGAGTGCTCTATACAATTATGAAACTTTCGTATGTTCTGAGTTTTTTTATTTGAGTTGCAGAAGTACCCCTAAACAATTCTTTACTACCTGCTGGTCCGTTTTTCACAGATTCTGTCCTGTTTTGCCTTTTCTTTGTTTTGAAAACCTTAAGCTTGCTTTTTCTTTGCAAAACCTTTTTGGATATCTTGAGAAACAGTAGCTCTTCAAGGTTATCCTTATTTCCAGTAGAGAAAAAATTATTTTATTATGGGTACTAACCTCGCTAATCAGATTACGATGAGTTAATTATGAAGGGAGTTTTCAAGTGTGCGAGGGAAGATGATGAAAGAAGATTAAGAAGTGTCAAGCGTTCAAGCTTGGGGATGCCCCAAGCATCCCCAAGAAATATTCAAGGAGACTCAAGCGTCTAAGCTTGGGGATGCCCCCGTGCATCCCCTTCTCCATCGACAATTATCAGTTCGTCTCTCGTTTCACTATATTTTTATCACTTCATGCGTTATGTGCTATTCTTGGAGCTTCTCGCTCTTAGGTTTTGTTTTTAGTTTTCTTTAGCTTTTCTTGCTGTTCATAACAAGTTAGAACCCAGATTTCTTTGTGTGGGAGAGAAACACGCTCCACTTCCAAAATTTAGAACACAACATAGGAATTTTTCCTGCTTATCTTTGTTGTGTGTGTTCTTTAGCTTTTTCTTAGCTGCTGTCATGTTTTTCTCTTAGCTTTCATGCTTATCTTTTCAAAGAGCTTTTGTTTAGTTTGTTGCTGGAACTCTCTTGAGTTTTCATGTTTATCTTGTTTAGAGAGTTTGCCTGTTGCACTGAGTTTTTTGTCTTGACTTGAAGTAGGTGATACACGAGATAACTTCTCGCCCTCGTTGGTTACCCCAAGTGGAAGGTGAGATGTAGCGTAGCAGCAAGTTTCCCTTAGCGAAGATGCTAAGGTTTGAAGTATCGAACCCGTAGGACTCCTAGGTCAACAAGTAGGTGGTTCGGCAAGTGAGACGCCATTTTATGATAATCACTTTCTTTGCCTGGACCTGCACACACACATATAGCTTTTCCCCCAACGAGTACAGAGGAGTTGTCAATTCCTCCGGCCTTGTTGTTTACAAAGGATAAAACGTACGGGATAATAATGATAGATAGCTTACGGAAAAGTAAATACTGAAAGAAACTTGCTGAGGGAGATCTACTTCAACGAGTATAGAGGAGCTCGTTGGCAAACAGGAGGACACGTTCCTGCTCGATATTATTGATGAGGGAGATGCGATTACAGTGGATGCCGAGGCTGGAGCGCTCAAGGCTAGGGTTACAGATGATATTGGATGACTTTGGCATCGCCCCTCCTAGCCCTTATATACTGGGCTAGGTCTCGGGGAGTTCATCTACGTTTACAGGTAAGCTTTCCTAAACCTAGCTTGCTCCGTACGACAGGTCTTCGCACTTTCCTTGTGAGTCGCAGACTCCTATGTCGGTGCCAATTAGCGGGCCAAGGCGGGTCCAGGCGGGTCTTCATGGGCCTTCTATCTTCAGGGACACCGGGTAGGCCTATCCGTAGGAGTCATGGGGTCACCCCCTCGTCAGTAGCCCCCGAGTGCCTGGGGGACTCGAAGAGTCGCACAGGGACTCGAGTACATCAATTTGTCGGTCGTTTGTATGCGCGGTACAACCGTGGGTCGCTGGCAGTCTGGTGGCCATGACAAAACCTGTTTCGAGGGATGCTAAGCTGAAAGGGCCCAAGGAGTCGACTGGTCGAGCCTTGGTGAATTGCGCTAGTGGCAAATACCGCAGTAGCCCAATCAAATCCACGTCCCTCGATGTAAGCTTGGAACACTGGTGTTGAGAAAAAGTCCTGCCGCTTTAGGTTTTACGGTGTTCATTTGCCGCCAGTAATGTGCATAGCCTAAGGCGCGTCCGCTCGGCTTTTTCTATCATGCGCAGCGCATGGAAAAGGTTGGGAGTGAAATCGCTCTTCGGCAAGTCCTAGCCCGGCCGAACTTCGCAGCGGGGTCTTACCTACACGCTAATCTTGCATGGCATCTGGGCACAGTGTATCGTGTTCCAGGAATGTGTATTTTTTGAGGCGCGGAGCCTAATAGTATTGCACCCGCTTGGAACAAAACATCAAGCGAGCTGTTCACTCATTCACCCGCGGAGCTTGTTTCGAGTGCTCAGACGGGGGGTTCTTCGCGAGTAGTCACTCGAATGCCGTTTCGGCTCTTGAGGTGAGGGAGCACCTGAGACTCTAGCGCCGTATGATCTTGGCGAGTGAATTTTTGTCTTGCGTCGGGTTGAGGGAGCACCCGAGACTCTCGTGAGTGCGAGTGATCACTCGAGCACATTGCTGACCTTTGGGTGAGGGAGCACCTGGGACTCTCATGATGTGCTCTCCCGATGGGAGTAAGATGTTTTTCTTCATCGGGAAAAAGATCTGAAAGATAGAATCTCTGAGCCTTGATGGCGTACTCAGTACGCCTTGCTGTGATATGACGTTGGCGTGGTCTTCTGGTGTTTTTGACCACTGTAGCCTGCCGAAGGAAATGACTTGGCGCTGTCCCGGCGAAATTTTCGCGTCGTGCGATCATGATCCTCTTTTTGCGCGTGTAGTGGGCGGTGTTGTTACTGCGCCGGTTGGATTTTCCATACTTTTCGCCTATTTATGGGATCGTGCCACGTTTGCTGGGCGATAAGGTTGGACGGTGGCCCTTCTTGCTAGGCTCTTGGGTTAAATACCTTGCGGCTGGGTAAATTGTAGGTTTTACCCAGCCATTGCCTTCCTCCTCTTTCTCTGTTTCCTTCTTGTTCTTGAGCCTTCATCTTTTCTCCTCTGCGGGCTGCTGTGGGATCTATGACCAAGCGCCCCCGTACTGCTGTAGAGTCGGCCAAGATGTCCGGCAAGTGGGAGCGGTCCACGTTCGGGGCCGGAGATATGGATGCGCTGGTTGCTGACGGCGTGGTGGTGGAGGGTGATGTGCGTCTCCCTGGTGATGAGTCGATTCCAGGCTTCCAGGCTTTCTTCCACTGCGGGTTTGCTCTTCCGCTGCATCCTTTCGTTCGTGGCTTGCTGTATTCCTATCGGGTACAGTTGCATGACCTGACTCCCAACGTAATTTTGCACATTGCGTGTTTCATGACTCTTTGTGAGGCCTTCCTGGGGATTTACCTCCATTGGGGACTTTGGAGGCGCCTTTTTAGTATAAAAAGGACGAACTCTGATTACGCCGTGGGTCGGGTGGGTATCTCCATTGGGGATAAAAATTCGTATTTTGACTTGGAGAAGATCGATTCTGTTAGCGGCTGGCGAAAAGGCTGGTTTTATCTGAAGGATCACTGCGTTGTTGGTCAACAATTTGGTCTTGCTTTTTTCAATCCGGGAGCACGGGTGGTCAGACAGCCTTTGTGGTCTCATTCCTTGACCGAGGTGGAGTCGTCCGAGCTGACTCCGTTTTTGGAGAGGATTGCTGTGTTGAAGGATAACTTGACTGGTGGTCAGCTCATCTCTGTTTTTGTGGGGAGGCGAGTTCAATCGTTGCAGCATCGAACTCGTCCTATGTGGCAGTACGAGGGACTCGGTGACTCGACGAGATGCTCGCCTCAAGAGCTTGAACCTGACGTCCTGCTGACTCGCATCCAACATGTGACCAAGTGCTCGAGTATTCCGGAAATGCGCCTTGCCCTTCCGTATGCTTCTGATCACTCTCCGCCGCAGGTTGGTGTCTGTGTTCATTCGTTTGTTTGGACAAGTACCTAGTTTTTCTCTCTTGTTGCCATTGCTTGCCTTGCAGGGCCATGCTCCGACGCTGTGTAATCCTCCGCAGCTGGAGGACGCCGATATTCTTGAAGAACATGGTGCTTCCGCGGCTGATGATGCTGCTCCAACTGTTGATGCTGAGGCTGTGCTGGTGGAAACTGGATATAGTGAAGATTCGAGTCCATTTCGCGTGAAGCGGTCGCGCCCCTTGAGCGCTGAAGATCATGATGCATTAACTGATGCTGTCCCACCGGCTGCTCCGTTTGCTAGGCCTTCCCCTTCGGCTGCTACTCCGGCCGTTGCTCCAAAGAGGGTCAGGGTTGGGAGGCTGGGGCGCCCTCGTGCTGCGCGTCTCTGGTAAGAATCTGCTGGATTTTTGCCCGTTCCCTTTTCCTTGTTCCTGCGTCTGATAATGCTTATCTTGTAGTGCTGCGACTGCTCCGGCTGCTTCGTGCACTAGCGCAGCTACTACTTACTTGGAGTCGACGGACTCTGGGGCGGCAGCCAAGCATCTTGAGGACCCCTCGGCTGCTACTGGTCAATCTGGGCCGCCGGCGACTCCTGCCGTTCCGACTGCGGGTGTAGTTCCTGGTGCGCCCTCTTCTGAGGCGCCTGGTGCTGTTGCTCCTAAGTCCAAGCCTACTGAACTTGGTCCCCAGTACTTTGTTCGGCTTGATCTGGCGATTGAAGACAAGGCTCGTGTTTTCGACCACGTCTCCAAGCTGGTAAGGTTATTCGTGCCTGTGCGACTTTATCATTGGGGGCACGGCAGTGCTCCCGATGGGAGTAGCCCCCGAGGCTACAAGTAACTGCTTGCAGTTGCTTGTAGTCTTATCTTTCCTTATCATCTGATTGTCTGGATTTTGCAGCCTGTTTTCCAACACTGTGAGCTTTTGGTGATTGATGCTGAGCGTTGGCAATGGGCCCATGATTCTGCCCAGGATGCTTTGTCTGCTATGAATGGTGAGTTTTCATTCTTGCGCTGCTGAGTTTTGGCCGCTGCGTCTTTTGTTCTGAGTACTGTCTTGCCTCGCAGACCGTCGCCAGGCTGCCGAGAAGCAAGCCGAGAAGGCGGGGAGGACGATTTCCATTCTTAAGGCTACCTTGGCTTCCAAGGAGGCGGAGTTGCACGATCAACACGAGAAGCTGGTTCACCTTCGTCAGGCTGAGGACGCGCGTGCGCGGGTGGAAGAAGTCGACGGCAAACGTCTTCGCGCCTTAGCGGACTCGCTTGTGTGTAAGTTTGGCATTCATTCATTGGTCTTGCTGTTCCTACTATCTTCCCGTGATGACGTTTCTTTGCTTGATGCAGCTGCTATAGGTGCGAAACCGATGGAAGCTGCTGCGTTAGGGTCTGGAGTTCTTCAAGGTGCTGTAGATGCTGTTGCAGGTGTTGTTGCAGTGGTTGGGGACGTCTGCACCCGGGCTTCCGATCTTGTGGGTCTTGTGCACGAACACCTTATGCCGGAGGGTTCAAAGGTGCCTGATGGCCTGGGCGCTCGGGTGGCTGCATTTGGCCCGGATGGGAAGCGTATGGTGGAGCTAGTTGCAGAGAGCGTGGTGAGTGGTTTTTCCACGGCCCTTGTCGTCCTTATGGGGCATGGGATTTCCATTGATGATTCCTTGGTTGAGACCATCCCGGACTATTCTGATGAGCAGATCGACCGAGCCGATAAACTGGCTCGTCGCCTGCAACAGGTTGTAGATGCTCAGGATCCCCCTGTCGTAGGTGAGGGGGAGGCACAGTAGTGTTGCGTCACTTTGAAACCTTGTATGTAATTCATGGCTCCATTGTGATGGTTGATCCTTTGCTACCTTTATCTGAGTGACTGCTTGGCTGTTCCTCTTGCTGCTTTTTGATTTCTTTGTTTTGTTCATCCTGCGGTAGGCCACTCCGGGCGTTCTTCGTCCTTGGAATTCGCTGAAGGATGACGCTCGCGAGGGTGCCTACGAGTCCGTTTGCTTGTGACTGAAGAAAGCTGAGCGAGAGTTTGTTCGACTGAAGGGATTCGTAGCCGTTCAGCGTACTCGGCGCGAGCGGGCCGAGGCCGTGGTTGAGAACCTCTCTTCGTGGGTGGTGAAGTTGTCCGACCTCCTGCGGGGTGAGTTTCGCCTCTTCTTGGTTGCTCGATTCCGTTTAGTAGGTTTTGCTGTCTCTGTCTTGATCGTGGTTTTTGACTTTCGAAGTGTTGGCGGGGCGATCTCAGGATGAAGAGAGGGTTGTCCAGTCGGAGATGTCACGTCTTGATGATCCCAGAGTGCAGGCGAGCAATCCCTTTTGGGCGGATGGGGCTCGTGCTCGAGCGTTTGCTTTGCTTCGTCTCCGAGTTGAGCGGGTGTCGGATGCTCTCAAATACTGCCAGCGGGTATTGGGTGGTATCCATGCTGAGTTCTATTCGCTGGAGGTGGTTCCTTCGTCCTTTGAGAGGCTCTGTCGCGTATTTTCTCAGCCTGCCGAGCTACGTCGAGTGATGGATCATCAGATTCGTGCTGGAGCCCGAGCTGCTTTGGGTTTGGTCCATAGTCATTGGCCGGGGGTGGATTTTGCTCAAGTGGTGGCGGGTCCTCCAGGCGGTAGGGATCATCCGATGAATGAGCACTACATGGCTGTAGATAAACCTGCGCGGCAGGTTGTGAGGCGAGTTTGCGAAGAGAACGACCGCCATCTGGGTGCACTTATTGAGGCGAAGTTGGAGCCTAAAGGTTAGGTGCTTCCCTTCGTTGTATATGCTTCTTCTTGGTGGTATATATTCCATGTTGTCTTGGTTTTGTCGCGGGGGGTCGTCTGCGTTGTAGTTGCGGGGGACGTTCCAGAGGGTTGCCGTGGCAAGCCCCCGAGTGTAAAAGTTTTTATGTGTCGCGGTTGCGAAGAGCGCCTCGGGGGGTGGCTGCTTCGGCGAGCCCCTGAGTGCCAAGTTAATGTGCTGTGATTGAGGAGCACGCCTCGGGGGGTGGCTGCTTCGGCGAGCCCCCGAGTGCCAAGTTAATGTGCCGCGATTGCGGAGGACGCCTCGGGGGGTGGCTTCTTCGGCGAGCCCCCGAGTGCCAAGTTAATGTGCCGCGATTGCGGAGGACGCCTCGGGGGGTGGCTGCTTCGGCGAGCCCCCCGAGTGCCAAGTTAATGTGTCGCGATTGCAGAGGACGCCTCGGGGGGTGGCTGCTTCGGCGAGCCCCCGAGTGCCAAGTTAATGTGCCTCGATTGCGGAGGACGCCTCGGGGGGTGGCTGCTTCGGCGAGCCCCCGAGTGCTAACAGATTTTGGGGAAAAATATTTATGTAATACTTTTCCTGATGTCTCTTACAAAGAGTAAGGGGGGTTCTGTCGAAGACAGATCCCTTTTGCTTAGAACGATGATGTAGTGGCCTTAAGGGCCTGGTAGCTTTGTCTCCGAGTGCCTGGGTTCTTCGGACGATGTTCCTTTCCTTCTACGGGAGCGCTTCTTCTGCGAGTCCCGTGGTCCTGCTGCATTGGTGGGCTACGAAGGCTTCTGCTATCTTGTGTAATTCCTTGTCGCAGCGGTCGGATCTGACGAAACTGCCGCTGGTTGTGATGACCCCGTGTGGGCCTGGCATCTTCAGCTTGAGGTAGGCATAATGGGGTACGACCATGAAGCGAGCGAAAGCTGGTCTCCCGAGGATTGCGTGGTATTGCGACTTCCAGTCGACCACTTCAAAGTCCAGCGTTTCCTTGCGGAAGATTGTCGCGTTCCCGAAGACTACCTCCAGGCTTATCCTTCCGAGGGGGTAGACTGCTTTTCCTGGTACGATCTCGTGGAAGGTTGTGCCTAAGGACTTGAGTGCGTGTTTTGGATGAGCATGTCGTCGAGTGTTCGGGTGAAGATGATGTTGATCCCACTGCCGCCGTCCATGAATACTCGCGACATGTCGTAATTTCCGATTCTGGCCTCGAGTACTAGAGCGGCGTGCCCTGGTCGGGGAACGACTGGCAGGTGGTCGTCCCGGGAGAAAGTGATTTATGTTTTCGACCCGCGCAGGTACTCTGGGACGACCGGGTGTGCGGAGGTTGCCAGGAAGACTTGTCTGGTGACTTGTTTCTGCTGCCTGTTGGAAAGCCTGCCTTCTTGTATCATGTAGATCCTCCCGTGGGCTTCTGGGTACTGGTCTTCTTCTTCTGGTGTCCTTTTCCGTTCCTGGGTGGCGGCCAACTGTCTTGTTGGCAGAGGAGGGGCTGGTGGCGCATTGTGGGCGACTGGCCCGACTGCTATGCTTGCGAGTGGTTGTACTGTTGCGGCCGCGGAGCGGCTTTTCTCCTCGGCCAACTCGTTGAAGCTTCTGCAGTTCCTGAGGGTGTGGGACGATCTGAGCTCTCCTCGCTCGTTTTTGAATCCGTGTATAGAACACTGTCCGTCGAGTTGTTCTTTGGCGGAGCGGAATGCACGAGTGCCGTCGCGCGACTGCCTTGTCCTCCATTCTCGTTTCTGAGCCTGGGGCTCGTCTTCTGGGTTGTCTCTTCGTTGTGGTCTGTTGTCATCGTGGTGCCTGCCGTTCCGATCGTCCGAGAAACCGGCGGTGACCTGTCAGGTCCTCTGTCTTCGTAGAAGTTCCGTCTGGGTCGCTTCCTTCTTCTGTCGGCTCCTCTATCTCCGTTGTAGTCATAGTCGTACTCTGATCGTGCAGTGTGGGTTTCTGTTTCATTACGAACAGAATCTTCTCCGTCCGCCCAGATGTTGGCTAGTTCTAACAACCGTGCGAGTGTTCGGACTTTCATCTGTCCGAGCTGCTCCTTGAATTCAACGCGTTGTAGGCCTCGCCTGAACGCGTCGATCGCACTTTTGTCCGAGATGTCTTCCGCTGAATTCTTGAGTATCGTCCATCGCTGGATGTATGCTCGCAGGGTCTCCCTCGTTCCTTGTTTGCATGCCCGCAGTTACTCGAGTGAGGCTGGTCGCTTGTATGTGGATTTGAAGTTTTCTATGAAGGCTCCTCGGAACTGGCTCCAGGAGCTGATGGATCCGCGCCGGAGATTCTTCAGCCAATATCGAGCGGAGCTCTCGAGCATGAGCTGCACGTACTGCATTGCCGTGACGTTGGTTCCTCTCTGAAGTTTGACTGTTGTTAGGTAGTCGTCGAGCCATGCCTCCGGCTCCTCGAGTCCGTTGTACTTTAGTGTCGTGGGGTTCAGTTTGAACTCGTTTGGCATTCGCGTCTCACGTATGGCACGTGTGAACCATAGTGCTCCACATGGCTCGATTTCCTCGTCGGAAGCCTCTTCGTCCGTGTACTCTTCGCGTGATGCGCGTCTTCGCCTTCTGCGGTTGACTCTGTTCTGTGTGATGTCATCTCGCGTATCTCGTCGAGTGCTGCGGCGCCTGTTGTTGTCATCGCTATCGCGCTTCTTGTTCCTGTCGGAGCGTCTGCGCTTTTCGTCGTTACTGTCGTCGTCTGGTGAACTGGGGTCCCTGTCCGGTGTCCGCTCGCGAGTCTGCCGTTTTGGGCTGGATTTCTTAGGCACCGAGGCATCGATGGCGTCCTTCATTATCTGCAAAGCAATGGAAGTGTAGCGGTCTGACTTGCCCTTTCTGCTTTTCTGGGCACGGGACTGGTAGTCCTGGGCGCTTATGAGTGCTTCTGCCGGAGTGAGGGGCTCTTCTTCGTCGTCGTCTTCCTCTAATCTGAAGTCGTCTTCGAGTTTTCGCACCACTCTCGCCCTTTCTGTCTTCCGCAGATTGTTGAGTTTCGATCTGTTGCGGGTGGGGGAGTCGCGGCCTGGTGAGTAACTTCTGGGAGGCTGCCTGCGACTGCTTTTCTTTTCGAGTTCCGCCTTCTCTTGCTTCTCCATGGCTAGGCGCCACTGTCTCGTCTGCTGGGTTAGCTCGCCCGCTAGCTTGTTGTATGCCCTTAGCTCGTCCCTTGAGGCATCTGGTGGTAGTAGCCTGCCGAGGGCTACTCCTTCCTTTACCATTGCCATTGATTTCTTGGACAAGTATATTTTTTCTCTGGGTGGTTCGTCTGCCGCTGCAACCGGGGCTTGCTGCCTGCTGTGTGATGGCTGGCCTCCTTGGCCGGGTGCTTGCTGCTTGCTTCTTGGCGGCTGACTTCTTTTTTGATTGCTGGGTCCTTGTCCCACCGGGACTTTTATTGGTATGGACCCCGGTTCTCCTAGCTTTACGACCATCTGACTGGTGTTGCCTGGACCTGCCGTCCTGCTGGTGGTTGGGGTGTCTTGACGAGTACCCGGGTCGTCGACTCGTCCGTTGTTACCTGATGCTGGTGCGCCAACTTCTGCCATGAACACCTGCGATGGTGTCCTTGCCGCCTCCTTGCTGATACGTGTGATGGTGCTTCTCCATGTTGGGGCTCCACTCAAGCGGTCGCGAGTGGCGTGGAGCCTTGAGTTGGGTGGGTAGCTACGGCTGCTAGATAGGTTGGCCGTGCGGGCGGCGTCCGCTCCGGTCACTGCTGCAGGTGTTGCCGTGGGTGCACGGGTGCCGTCGGTGAGGCGAAGAGTCCCCCAATGGTTGATGTAGATCTGATACGCTCCGAAGATCAGATTGACGCCGTAGTGTAGATCGGTAAAGACTGGCTGGAGGGCCGGGAGGTGGGCCGTGAATCCGAGGGACTCAAAACGATTAGATCTTGCCGGAGCCGCCGAGTCGATGAGTGCCGATGATGATGAGGCCGCCGAGATCGCGTTCCCAACCTGTGCGGTTCCCACAGACGACGCCAATTGACGGGGATCAACCCCGGAAAATCCCATGGTCAGGGACCCTAGGTTAGCCATGAGAGGCGCAGGTTGGACGATAGCTCGTCGGCAAACAGGAGGACACGTTCCTGCTCGATATTATTGATGAGGGAGATGCGATTACAGTGGATGCCGAGGCTGGAGCGCTCAAGGCTAGGGTTACAGATGATATTGGATGCCTTTGGCGTCGCCCCTCCTAGCCCTTATATACTGGGCTAGGTCTCGGGGAGTTCATCTACGTTTACAGGTAAGCTTTCCTAACCCTAGCTTGGTCCGTATGACAGGTCTTCACACTTTCCTTGTGAGTCGCAGACTCCTACGTCGGTGCCAATTAGCGGGCCAAGGCGGGTCCAGGCGGTCTTCATGGGCCTTCTATCTTCAGGGACACCGGGTAGGCCTATCCGTAGGAGTCGTGGGGTCACCCCCTCGTCAAAGGCCTAACGTGGAGTGTAATGCAAGTCTAGGGTTACGAAACTCTCTCTGTAATTTGGGAATGTCTCTCCGAGACCTAGCCTAATATATAAAGGCTAGGAGGGGAGGCGTCAAGGGCATCCAATACACAATCTACAACCTTGGCCCTGTGCGCACTAGCCTTGGCCTCCTTTGTAATCACCTCCTCAAGCAATAATATCGAGTAGGAAGAGCTTCTCATGTTAGCCGACGAGTATCGTCCAGCCTGTGCCATCTCTATGACTAACCCAGGGTCCCTGACCATGGGATTTGCCGGGGCTGATCCCCGTCAGACGTAATGCCCAAATTAAACACCACAATGAATGAACTGTTACAAGATGCATTGTTATTCCATAGTGATTCATCAATTGTCTAGCTGTAATTTGTTTACTCTTTCACATTCATTTCCTGTTTGGAGAGACACCACTAGTGAAACTGTGGACCCCGGTACATCTTTTTTACATTGATTACAACCGTTTTAATTCTCTTTTGCTCGTTGTTCCTCTCTACTGTGTTTTCCACCATTCGTTTAATCTCTTTATTTTCAGCAGACCGGGAAGATTGACAGCCTTCCTGTAAGTTGGGGCAAAGTTGGAGTTTGTGTCGTGTGCAGGTTCCACGTTTTACCTAAGCGCTAGAGGGGAGAACACCGTGTTGGAAGCTTTCAAGTCCTACTGGATTGATAACCTTGGTTTTTAAAATCAAGAGAAGGCTTGCTCTCTATTACATCAAAAACTTGCTCTTGGGGTTCACCAACAGGACATCAGTAGTCCACGTCATATACCGATGAGTATCTTAGCATTGGAGATGATACCACGCTCAAATGTGTGACTGTTTGCGAAGGTGTTGATCCGGGTTTTTGGTCCCGAGTACCTCAGAACTCCCAATGAGGTGGACATAGAACTCCCCAATGAGGAGGGCACAAAGAGCATGATGACAATGAATGAAGCAATAGGATGGCTCTGCATGCTTGGGAGTGCGGATTGCATGCATAGGTGGTGGAAGAGTTGCCCTAGATGGCCATTATTGAGATTCCACTATTATGCTTGAAGCAGTGACTTCTGAGGACTTGTGGACTTGACATTGTTTTTCTCTTGTCTGGTTCTCTCAATTATATCAATATTTTATAGAGATCATATCTTTTTGGTAGGCTTGCTAGTGGACATCGGAAATCCATATTGGGTGGTGGGTGCAGATGCACCCACTGCTTAAAAAACAATTTTGAAAATGTCAAAAGAATAAAACAAAAATTTCGCATATACTTCATGACATTTTATTTTAGCACAAAAAAATTTGTGAAGAAAAGACATTTTTCGTGACATGTGGAAAAAAGACAAATATGGACACTTCAAAATGACTTTGTACGAGACATTTTTTATCTTTTTGCAAAGGTCACAAAAAATGTCTTTTCTCCGTGAAACTTTTTGTGCTAACACAAAATTTCCTTATATATGTCCAAATTTATTTTTTAAAAATAATTAAAAAATATTCTAGATAATGGGTCATCTGCTAGTGCAAAGTCCATTGGACTACATTGATCCAGTTCCAGATTTACATGCAAGCATGGTGGCGCGTGGCCGTGAAAACCATGCAGACCGAGAGTAAAAACTGGGAAGAAGTAACGTGACCTGCACGACGAATCGTTAACGGCCGCGCCTTTCTTCTGACTTTTTTTTGTGAGTTCAAACGTGACCGTGAAAAGGAAAGAGCGACTGGTTTCAAAAAACCAATCTACGTACGTACAAGAGGATGCCCGTCTAGTTGGGCGCGTCCAGCGCATTAAATTGTTGTGCAGCGCATAATACATTAAATTGTTTTTCTACAGCGCGCGTCGCATTAAATTGTGTATGATCATTGTGTGTAGGCTTTTTAAGCTTTGCAATTGTTGAAAGTTCAACATGTCAACAAGTCCTTCACCCTCACCCATTGTTGGAACATCATTAGCAAGTTGCCGAAGTTTAGAGAGCAATATGCTGCCCAAAAAAAGAATGGAGGACCGTCCGTCGTGATTGATCATGGTGAGGCCGAGAAGAGGCCAAGAGGGCAAAAAACTCCAAAGTCGAAGACAAACGTGAGTCGGCAACACTTACTTTGCAAAAACCTTGAAAAGTTTAGCCACGAGCAAATTGACGAGAGAAGAGAAGAAGCGCCTAGAGAAGGAAGAGCAAATGAATGTGTATCTCGAGATTCAAAAGAAGAAACTTGAGATCGAAGAGAAGCAAGTAAAGCTTGCATTGATGACGAAGAAAATGGAGATTATGAAGCTCGACTTGAACACGGTATCTCCGAGGAAGCGCGCATGCTTCGAGAAGATGCAAAATGAGATACTTGATTCGGATGATTGATCGGGGACGCCAAATGGGATGGGCGTGGACTTTCTTTTGGTTGTGGCGCTGACATGTGTAGCCAGCTTTGAATTCATGACGCAAACTGTGTATTTTTTTGTTGCCAGCGCGCGCCCTGGCATGGACCGCTGGCATAAAAAAATCACGTTCTTTTTGGCGCGAGCAAAATGTGTACCCGCACGCTTCTAGGAAAACCGCGGGCACGCGCAGACAATTGTCCACACACTGCCGCAAACACACTAATTCTGGACAAATCGCACGGTCGTTTGCGTCGACACGTTAAAATTGCCCTTATTACCTTATTATCGAGTCCACGAAAACATCCATTTCATTGCACGACGTTGAAGCCGGCCTAAAACCAACCATCTCCCCGCCTGCCTGACGCGAGCAATCTTCTCAGCTTTTGACCTGTGAGAAGCCCAAGCAGCAGCCGTACACAACAAAACAATATATCCGAATATCCCGTCCGGCGATACGATGTGGATAGTACACCTGTGCGGCCGTGCTGCCAGGCAACAGCGACTACCGCGGA
Organism: Bromus sterilis; assembly: GCA_950022295.1. NCBI lineage: Eukaryota > Viridiplantae > Streptophyta > Magnoliopsida > Poales > Poaceae > Bromus > Bromus sterilis. The sequence continues at coordinate 316,158,268 of OX465598.1, forward strand.
CAGCAACGTAGCGCCGGCTTCGGCCGGGCGGCGGTCGGGCGACGTGACGGGACCCAGATTTTCTCCCCGCGCCATGGGCAGACAGCTGCGTTTTATTTATCCTCCTTGTCCCTGGTCCTATTTTACTTAATCGTGGCCGGTGTGGACGAACGGGTCGCCTACCTACCCGCCAAGGATCTCCATCTGTGGCTTCGTCAAGCCCGGAGCCGGAGGAGTGGGGTACCAGTTTCGAACAAGGCTGGCGAAATGTGCCGGTGATCGACCTGGGATCGCCATAGTTTTGTTCGAGGTCTCGTTGCCGGTGACACATGGCTGTCTGTTTTCAATGGGTTGGAACAGGTCCTTCTCTGGTCCGGCGTGACCAAATATCTGCACTGTACATTACATTGTACTTGCAACGGAGTTCTTGGCAACATCCAATTTCAATGCGGTAGTTGGTTTGCTCTGTATATTTTGCATTGTTTTTTCCGAGAGATTTTACGGTACATTATAATACTAGAATGAAGGTGTATCATTTGAATGATCCAACGGTTCGAATTACATTGGCTTTACTTATGATATAGGTGATATCAGTGTATTATATTCGGATCTGAACCGTTTGATCTGATCCGACGAACGGTTTATATCCATTTGATGTACCGTAGAAAGACATTTTTTCCTATGCCGCCCTTCTGCGTCATTTCAACTGCGCGGTTATGTGTTGTTGGCTTTTGATTTTTTGTGGACAGGGGACCAAGACGAACTAGGAGTTACTTGGACCAGGAGAAAGAAAAATGCACAAAGAACCTATTAGCAAGGAGAGGAATTATTCCCGCGCACTTATTTAGTACGGGAAATCGTTTACTTTGAGATTGCACACATCACTGACAGGACCAGTATAGTAGTTTACAGAAGAAACCGGGAAACTTTGGAAACAGGACGATTCCCTCCTTCCAACCACGCAGAGATATGTTTACGTCATCGATCCTTTTTCCAGCTTGTTTGGGCCAAGAACCGGATGCAGCCATCACATACCACCTAATAAACAAGTCAATTCATCAACCAATCCGTGTATTGTGCGTGCCCATGCTGCGACCAGACACAAAACCATCCACGCCACTCTTTGCAACGATCCAAGCTCCACCCTTTTTTTTCATGTGGTCTGAACCATTTTGTGTGGGTGTTTCGATGTTTTTTTTTACGAAACGCAGGAGAACTGCGATTTCATTTATAGGAGAACGGCGAAATAATGCCAATTGTACAAAAGCTGACAAGGTCAGCAGAACCAAAACAGAAAGGGAGAGAAAAGAGAAAGAAGGAAATGGGCGGCCTGAAAGGCACTACTCTCACAACATCATATGTCTCCCTCCAGCCATGACCCAGGTGAGGGCCTCATCCTTGGCCGCCTGAAGCACCTCGAGGACGGTGCGGTCGACGTCGTCGAAGATCCTGGCGTTCCGCTCTTTCCAAATGAACCAAAGGAGGAGCAGGGCCATGGAGCGTTCCCTCTTGGTGGTTCCGGCAATGCATACGAGCCATTCGGCCAACGGGAACGAGCAAGCCCAGGAGTCTGGGTGAAGGGAAGAGCAGCCGAACATGGACGCCGCAGTTCTCCAGAAGAGAAGCGACCAGGCACACTCAATAAAGAGGTGCCGCCCGGTCTCTAGGTTGCGGCGACAGAGGGGGCAGAAATAGCAGTTCGGCCATTGGCGCGCCATGAGACGGTATGCCGTGAGTAGACGGATAATGGAGAGTAGCCATGCGAAGAACTTACACTTGTGGGCGCCCAGGCTTTCCAGACAGCCCCCATGAAAGGGGAGGCTGTGGAACCCAGGAACTGTAGCCGGTAGGCCGACGCGGCGGAGTAGGAACCATTCGCAGTGAGCTTCCAGCGGAAGGAGTCCGGTCCAAACATGACACCCGAGGACGATCGGATCAGACCCAAAGCTTGACGAATTCCGGTAGCAAAGGCGTAGTAATCCGACCACGCAGGTCCTCTACCCACTTGCTCCCAGCCAAGGCGCCGTAGACACATCTGTTCTTTCTTCTCGAAAGGAGGAAGAAGTTGGGCGCGAGGAGGAAAGGCGCCCCATCGTCGAGCCAACTATCAAACCAGAAGGACGTGACCTTTCCATCACCCACGGTGACGGAAGTCGCGGAGGCGAAGAGGACCCTGTCTTCCGGGCCGAAGTGGGGTGGCACGGCGATCCACGGCTGCGACATGTCCGTGCGCTCGGCCCACAACCATCGCAACCTCCGGGCAGCCTCGAAGCGACGTAGGTCCATGATGCCAAGCCCGCCCAGATCGCGTGGGCGAGTCAGCCTACCCCACGCCACCTTGCAGTGGCCGCCGGGGTAGGACTCCTGGCCCTTCCACAGCCAAGCCCTCCTGGAGCGGTCGATGGCTCGCCGAGCCCAAACCGGAAGGGGCAAGACAGAGATCCAATAGACAGCGAGGCCCGTGAGGACCGAGTTGAGCAGAACAAGGTGACCCGCCGCATTGAACAACTTGGCCTTCTAGGTCGCAAGGCGCCGCAGAGCCTTGTCCTGCTATTCTGGATTTGTTCCCCTATCTCCGGATTGAGGAGAAACTTTGTCTAGAACCCCTGGAACAAAGAATGAGAAACATCGAATGAAAGCCTTAAACTGGTTTAACTTTTTGAAAAAGTATGCTTGTATTTATATTACGAAACAATACAAAGAACTGAATTCATACTAGCACACACTAACACATGCAAAAATATATTAAAATACATGCAGGTTCAAACAGAATAACAAAGAGCATCTAAAACCAAACAAAATAAAAGAAATACAACGATCTTCAAAGCTCTGTGCCATCACCTCATGCCAAGGCCTATGGATGTGCAGCCAGTGCGGCTCGCACAAGGCCCCAAATTTTTGACTCGCTTGTGCACGCACGTGGACAGAAAAGCAGAGCGGAGGCCCCAACATTGTTCATGCGTTCTGTTCCAAAGAGAACCGCGTACATAGACGCGCTCGTGTCGTCGGCAACAAGTCCAAGGCCACCAAACCATCCCCATCTCTCCTCGCCACGGTTGCGCTGCTCGTCGTCCATATCCTCCCCGGCTTTCAACCCTACCTGTCGCCATCTCCTCTCTGGCATTCCGCCCTACCCCTCCCCGGCTAACCCTAGGAGGGAGCAGGGAGGTGCGGCAGCGACAACCACCCGCCGTCGATAGTACTTCATTTCACCCATAGTTGGCCGCGTGCAGCAGCCCATCAGAAGCCAACATGCCAGGATCAGGATAGAGGATTTATTCTTTTCTGCATATATACACATCAAGAATTTCTTCCTTTTTGGTAAGGTACACGACCAAGCCCTAATTCTCAAATTTGCATATTGATAAATTGAATGTAGAATTATCTGAGTTGACTATTGATAGATGACCTTTTTCATTGTAGAACTATTTAAAAACCAAGACCGAGTTGAGAAATAAGATAGATGGTAGCCTTTTGGAAGACTATTTCATTATTGAGCGAGATACTTTCTCGGAAGTGGAAGAATATGATATAAATTGATACTTTCCATAGCCATGACAAGGTGTAAGCTTGATAAATAGTATTCTTTGAGCTAATTAAGGTATGTAAGTCAATTTTATGCAACAATCAAACTTATTATGAATTATAATATGTTCCTAAGATCGTAGTGCTATCACCAAATCATATAGGGCCCCATTATAGAGTTTCACACAGGGCCCAGATTTTGCCGGCTCGGCCCTGCATGAACCATGAACCTTACGAAAGACACATGCAACAATAAAATCTGTGACTGAACCCAAGTAGAACATCATCTTCAACCGCAACATCATTACCGTCACACTACTTCATCTTTTCTTTGCTCCAGCGCCAAAAAAATAAGAACACATTTGTGCATTCAACAAGCCTGCAACAGCCTTTGCCATATGTGGTTTTAAGTACCGCCATATGTGCCTCTTCTGGATGGAAGAGAATTAGGATTAGGTTCCGATGCAGTAGCCTGAAAATTGAATTTTACAAATCCTAGGACACCGCCCACTAGTCCTTCCTTCGGGAGGTCCTCATTCAGAAGGGGTTCGATGACTGATGGATCATGCGGGTGATGCAACTGATTTCAAGTGGGTGTACGGTTGTTAAGATTAATGAGTGATGGCGGAGAAGTTAATAGGTTTAGTGGGATCGCCTCGCCCGTTAACCGCGCCAATAAACGATTCTTGATAACCCACAAGTCTAGGGATTCAATTGTAGCTTTTCGATAAATAAGAGTGTCGAACCCAACGAGGAGCAAAAGGTACTGATAAGTGACACTGGATAAGGAAAAGACTGCACACACTGGAAGATAAATATTTAGGGGTTTTTGGTTTAAGCAAAAGAAAAGTAAAAGACATGCAAAGTAAACAGAGTAACTGAGGAGTAACAAGTGGCCCAATCCTTTCACAAGGATAAGCCTAGGAACTGAACTTATAAAAGCTAAAGCGTTCTCGAGAAAACACGGAAGAGATAGTCAAGTTACTTTCACCATACTCCGCCAAGTAATATGTATCGTGTTGATAAGTGTCGGTGGGTGGATCAATGCTAGTACACCTTTTAGACTAACATAAGTGTACTCTTATGATTACACACCTTGCAAGCATCCGCAAATACAAGGTAGTAATTAAGGCATAAGCCTAACCACAGCATTACGATCAAGGATCCATAACTCCCTTGTGCAAAAGTCTGTGAACTGGTGTTCAGGTTTCTGTCACTCCGGCAACCCACCGTAAGCATCCTTTGTGCACAATGTATTCCTCTAGGCCCATGAAAGGTGAAGTGTTATGTGTTCGACTCACATAACACCACTAGAGAAATAACAACACAACCTAAGCATCAAACAACACATAATACTTCAACATAGTATGACTACTAACAACTAGACTTCTCCCATGTTCTCAAGAACTAAAGTAACTACTCACAAGAAATAAAAGAGATCATGATTAGAGGTGATAGATGGGTGGTAAACAATCTGGACACAATGATATTTCTCCAACAAAACTCAATAGCATTCACCACAAAGTAGTAATCAACACCAATGGGGTAGAGAGGATAGATAGTACGGATTACAACACAAGTTGCAATTGTGAGATGAGATGGGATGAAGATGGAGATGGTGCTGATGTTGGGGATGATGTTGATGATGATCTAGATGATGCCCGTGACGATGATGATGATGATGATGATGATGGCGACGATCTCCCCTTCCGGGAGGTGATCTCCCCGGCGGAATCTGCCCGCCGGAGATGGCTTTTCTCCTCTGTAGGTTTCCGCCCCGTGACGTCGGCGAAACACGGAAACGACTCTTGTTTTAGGGTTTCTACCCCCGGGGGGTTATATAGGCGAAAGGGGGCACCGAGGGGGGCAACCAGGCATCCAGGAGGGTGCCTGGCGCGGCCAGGAGGGGGGCGCGCCAGGCACCCTTCTGGCTGCCTGGTGGGTCCCCTCACCTCCTCCTTCGGTGATTCCCAGTCAATCTTCATAAAAATGATCCCCGTTGAATTTCATCGCATTTGGACTTGATCTGATTCAGCAACTTGGTATCCACTTTTTACCACTGAATTCTGGTTCTGCTGCTTCGGCATCGGAAAGTTGTAAACTGTGTAAAATAAGCCAAAACAACATAAGAACAATACTTTAAAGTGGAATATATCAATGAATAGGGTGAAATCACAATATAAAATAGTGATGCTTTTTGGACGTATCAACTCCCCCAAGCTTAGACCTCGCTTGTCCTCAAGCGATTGCTGAGCTCGGTAAACCTGTCCACAAGTTTAGAGAGTGAAGCGTCGATAAAAGAATACGAACAAGAAGCACCAAGATTCCTCACCAAACTTAAACATCTTCAACAGCAACCTCAACTCATAATGTCCTCATGAAAAAGTAGTAACAATTATAACAAAGTAGGACCTGTAAAACTCATCAAATCATGACAAAAATAGCCTTGGTCAAGGAACAACTAATAACTTTTACTTTTGCTCTTTCACTTATAATGGAACAGTCGAAACTTTTGAAAGAACATGCTATTAGTCAAGAAGTGCACATATCAACACAAAGGAAGATGCTTACTAAGCATAAGCTTTTGCAAACAACTCACTTATGAAAAGATAATGTCAAAAAAGATGTAACATGCTAGATTTCAATGCAACTTTATATGCAAGCATCTTTATCAACATCAAGTGTATGTTCTCTCTCTAGAAAGGAAGGAAGTAGGAAGGACTGACTCAACACAAAATAAAGATAACCCCCGTGCAAAAGGGTAAGCAGGGGAAAACTTATGTGCCATCTCTAAATCAAACAGAATAAAAACAAACTTTTGGGAGGTGCATGATCCGTCAACGACTGCTGATAGATAACTCACTCACTTCATGATTTGGACAAGTTTCGAGGAACGGCTCCCATGTGGGGACGATCACATCCCCTTAGATTCCTTTGTTTATCACTCGTAAAAGGGAGAAGGAACTTGTGTGTTAGTATTTATCTTTTACGAGCTGGGCCCTCATGCCAGTCCCTTCTCGTATTAGGGGTTTGAAGATTAGACATGCAATCCCAAGATAAAACTTGTCCAAATTAAGAAGATCATGGGTCACCCACCACTTCCTCATGAGCTGAATCAGCGGCACAAAACAGAAGATTTTGAACATCTAAAGATAGCACACAAATTATATACTTTAGGAGTGGTAGTGGAATACCACAAGTAGGAAGGTATGGTGGACTCAAGTGGAAGAAGTTGGTTTCAAGGTATGGAAGTACAAGAAGAATTTCGCTTAGTACAGAGTTTTGGCTAGCAAGGCTTTGAGAGAGCAGACAATTGATGACAACTTAGATGCAAGTAATACAAAGCATAAACATTAAGACTAGCATGAAACATCAAGTTGTCTTCCTTGTCAACATAACACTTCAAGCATAATAACACAAAGGTTTTGGCTATGTCGCTACTTTGAGAAAAACATGCTTGTTGTTATGACCAAAGCTATAATTGCCAAGATTAAATAAAGTTTTCGAAGCCATACCTGATATAAGGTCAATACTCCTCATAAGAATCAGCTCATAATGTCGATTGCATGAAGAGAATACCAAGTGCAGCGAAGAAACCAATAGTCTTCTCATTAATATTCCTTCATAGACGACTCCACACTCACGGATACAAAGCTCTCCACAAAAGGAGTGATAGACCTCAAAGCAACACCTATTTCATAAAGTAACCTCCCTAGACATGATATGATTCTACTTGACTCCTAAAGACAAAGATAAAGATAAAGATACCGGGAACTCCCCCAAGCTTGGAACAAGCTAAGGGGGTGCCATTACCCGAGGAGATTTACTCCTCATTCCTGTTCTTGTTGGTCACGTACTCCTTGGCGAAGCGCTTCCATGACAACTGCTCTCTGGTCTCAAAGGACATTCCCGTCTCCAAGATCCTGCATTCAGCACCCAAACCCATGCGCAGAAACTTTAGTTCATACTCACAGTTCTGGTTCTACAGATCATAGATATGTGCTTGGAGTTCATAAACTTTTTCTTCTAGTGCGGCCAAACTTGACCACATCTCCTTCATCTCCTTCTTGTGGGAAGCCTCGATCTCGTTCATGATGTCGAAGTTAGCTTCAACACCACGCTCCACCATCTTCTTGAACTTGAAGACCTCATGTTCCATCTCCTTCAGCCGCTCCTCGGTGCTCCCTTCCTTGACTGGTCCCTTCAGATCTTCCTTGTGGAGAACACCGTCCTCCACACGAAGGACCTGGGGGTGCTTCCTCACCTCAGCGAGGTAAGGGTTGATGACGTTGACGACGAACTTGTCCTTGGGGGAACTTGGAGAAGCCATGGCACCTAGATCTACTGAAAGTTTTCCTAGCAGAAACAGACCGAAAGAGAAAACACGCGAAATGGAGAGATACGGTGCCAGGACGATCCGGGCAAATATATAGCAAAAATTTCCGCAACAGAAGGAAGGTTTCAAGCCTAGGTGGAGTCGGAGGCGGAGTCCGGGGCAGCCAGGAGGGTGCCCGGCGCGGCCAGGAGTGGGGCCGCGCCAGGGGGCCTCTTGACCTCCCTAGAGCTCCTCTCCGGCTCCACTCGGGCTTGGAATTTTTCTAATTTCGCAGAAACTCTGAAAAGTTAACTTTTATTGACGTTCGCGGTGTTTTCTTACCATAATTCATACCTTTTCTAATTCTGCTCCTGCCGGAGTCTGAAACTGGGCTGCAACATGTTCTTCATGAGTAATTGTATATATCATGTTTGCATCCACATTGATCGGATCACCTGCCATATAATGTTTGAGTCTTTGTCCATTCACAACTTGAGGTTTGGTGCCTTCGAAATTATTGATCTTGATTGCACCCGACCGATATACTTCTTCGATATGAAAAGGTCCTTCCCATCTGGAAATTAGTTTACCTGGAGAAAACCTGAAACGACATCTAAACAACAAAACTTTATCACCAACATTAAATTCACGTTTCAGAATTCTTTTATCGTGCCACTTCTTTACCTTTTCCTTGAACATTTTAGCGCTCTCGTAAGCTTCACTTCTCCACTCATCTAGAGAAGTCAAGTTCATGAGACGCTTTTCACCAGCTAACTTTGGGTCAGCATTCAGCTCTCTGACAGCCCAGAAAGCTTTATGCTCTAACTCTAATGGTAAATGGCAAGCCTTGCCATAGACCATCTTATACGGAGACATGCCCATGGGGTTTTTGTAAGCAGTTCTATATGCCCACAAAGCATCTCCTAACTTCTTTGACCAGTCCTTTCTAGAACTCTTTACTGTTTTCTGCAAGATCAACTTGATCTCCCTGTTGGTGAGCTCAACTTGCCCACTAGTTTGAGGGTGGTACGGTGATGCAATCCTATGATTGACATCGTACTTGGCTAGAGCTTTCCTAAAAGCTCCATGCGTGAAGTGTGACCCTCCATCTGTCATGAGGTACCTTGGTACTCCAAACCTAGGAAAAATTACATCTTTGAGCATTTTCAAAGATGTCTTGTGATCAGCACTCTCAGTGGGGATTGCTTCAACCCACTTGGTTAAATAATCAACAGCAACTAAGATGTGTGTGTACTTGTGTGAAGAAGGAAAAGGACCCATAAAATCAAAACCCCAACAATCGAAAGGTTCGATCACTAGTGAGTAATTCATAGGCATCTCATTTCTCCTGCTAATGTTACCAACTCTCTGACACTTAACACAAGATAGAACGTACCTTCGGGCGTCCTTAAAGAGAGTAGGCCAATAAAAACCTGATTGTAAAACTTTATGTGTGGTCCTTTCACCGGCATGATGTCCTCCATAGGGACTATCGTGACATTGTCGAAGAATGTCCTGCTACTCGTGCTCCGGTATACACCTTCTTACGATCCCGTCCACACCTTCTTTATAAAGATGTGGATCATCCCAAAAGTAGTGCCTTAAATCCGTGAAGAATTTCTTCCTCTGCTGAAATGTGAAACCTGGAGGCAAAAACTTCGCAACGATAAAATTAGCATAATCTGCAAACCAAGGGTCGGAATGAGATTGTACTTTTACAACAGCAAGCTGTTCATTTGGGAAACTGTCGTTGAATGGAATAGGATCGTGCGGGATATCTTCCATCCTTGAAAGATTATCCGCCACCGGATTGTCTTCTCCTTTTCTATCGACAATCTGCAAATAAAATTCTTGAAGAAGGAGTACCCACCTAATGAGTCTTGGTTTGGCATCCTTTTTCTGCATAAGATACTTAATGGCAGCATGGTCAGTATGAATAATAACTTTAGAATCAACAATATACTACCTAAACTTATCACAAGCAAACACCACTGCCAATAATTCCTTCTCGGTAGTAGCATAATTCTATTGAGCACTATCAAGTGTTTTGCTGGCATAGTGGATGACATTCAACTTCTTGTCAACTCTTTGTCCTAAAACAGCTCCTACAGCAAAATCACTAGCATCACACATGATTTCAAAGGGCAAATTCCAGTCAGGTGGTTGTACTATAGGAGCGGTTATCAAGGCTTTCTTAAGAACCTCAAAAGCTTCCTTACAATCTTCATTAAATACAAAAGGAGCATCCTTCTGGAGAAGATTGGTAAGGGGTCTCGAGATCTTAGAAAAGTCCTTGATAAATCTTCTATAGAAACCAGCATGACCTAGAAAACTACGAATACCTTTAATGTCCCTTGGATAAGGCATCCTTTCAATAGCTTCAATTTTGCCTTGTCCACTTCATGTCCCCTTTCGGAAATCTTGTGTCCAAGAACTATCCCTTCGTTAACCATGAAATGACACTTCTCCCAATTGAGCACCAAATTTGTTTCTTCACATCTCTGCAAAACTTTATTAAGATTGTGGAGACAGTGGTCAAAGGAGTTTCCATAGACGGAAAAGTCGTCCATGAAAACTTCTACAATCTCCTCACAGAAACCATGAAATATTGCAGACATACACCTCTGAAAAGTAGCAGGTGCATTACACAAACCGTAAGGCATACGCCTATAAGCATAAGTACCGTAAGGACACGTGAAAGTGGTCTTCTCTTGATCCGCGGTGTTGACGTGAATCTGGGAGAAGCCAGAGTACCCATCAAGATAGCATAAGTGGGTGTTTTTAGACAACCGCTCGAGCATCTGATCAATAAAGGGCAAAGGATAGTGGTCCTTCCGAGTGTCCTTGTTTACCTTCCTGAAATCAATACACATTCTATATCCAATAATAGTCCTCTGAGGTATTAGTTCATTTTTATCATTAGGAACAACAGTCATACCTCCTTTCTTAGGAACACAATGAACGGGACTTACCCACTTACTATCAGCTATAGGATAGATGATACCTGCGGCTAGAAGTTTGAGAACCTCCGTCCTAACCACGTCCTTCATCCTTGGGTTCAACCGTCGTTGATGATCAACAACTGGTTTAGCATCGGGCTCGAGATTGATAGTATGTTGGCAAATAGATGGAATAATACCCTTGAGATCATCAAGAGTATAGCCAATAGAACCTCGGTGTCTGCGGAGTGTCTCCAATAATCTCTCTTCTTCATACCCTGAAAGGTTAGAATTGATAATAACAGGATATACTTTCTTTTTATCTAAATAAGCCTACTTGAGCGTATCGGGTAGTGGTTTTAGGTCGAACACCGAGTCTTCTTTCGGTTGTGAGAGGATTCCTAAAGGTTCAACCGGGATGTTGTGCTTCAGGATGGGAGTTTGTCTTAAAAATATGTCTTCTAGTTCATCCCTCTCCTGCATATGTATATCATTCTCGTGGTCTTCCATAAATTGTTGCAAAGTACCATTAGGAGGAATAGAAATGGAAGCAATTTCTTCAATAATTTTGTCATTACTTGACAGGTCAGGACCACGAGGCTGTTTAGAAAACTTAGAAAAAATAAATTCATACGGCTCACCGTTGAATTCAACAGAAACTTTACCTTTCTTGCAATCTATTATAGCTCTGCAAGTGCTGAGGAAGGGCCTACCAAAGATAATAGGGAAAAAACTATCTTGCACTGAACCAAGTACAAGAAAGTCCGTAGGATATTTTACCTTCCCGCAGAGTACTTCAACATCTCTTACAATCCCAACTGGAGAGATTGTTTGTTTATTTGCAAGATGGATAGTGACATCTATGTCCTCGATCTCACACGGCTGAATCTCGTGCATGATCTCTTGATAAAGTGTGAAGGGAATAGCGCTGACGCTAGATCCCAAATCACATAGCCCATTGTAATTATGATCTCCTATTTTGACAGATACAACTGGTGTACCTGAAATTGGGCCTTTGTTCCTGGCTGTGACAATGTTAGTGGCAACAACACAAAAACTAATAGTAGATTCTTCGATATTACTAGTTACCAGATCCTTGACCATTGCAACTTGAGGCTGGACCTTGATCACGTCCTCAGGTTCGTCAGTGGTCCTTATATTCTTGTTTAGAATACCTGTAACAAAAGAGTGCTCCTTTATCCTGGAGGGATAAGGAGACTGTTCATACACACCTGCAGGTAAAACAGGATCAGTAACATTAATCTCAATTGGTGACTCCTTGAAAGGTTTATGATGTTGACTCTCCTTCTTCCTGGAAGAATCAATATGAGAAGCAAAGTCCTTGCAAAAGTCAACCATTATCTGGGAATCAAGACCAATTTTAGAGCAAAAGGTATTAAAGTAATCAGTCTTCACATAACTCTCAATGTAGTCATACTCATAGTTTATAGTGGGTTCAATACCTTTATCAATTTCCCAGTCTTCAGTGTTCTTCTGGATCCTTTCTATAAGATCCCATTTCTCTTCCATACTTCTGGTCTGGAATACCCCGCTAGAGGAGGCATCCAACATCTCCTTGTCCTGACGAGAAAGCCTGGCATAAAAATTTGTAAGTATAATTTCCTTGGGGAGCTCATGGTTTGGGCATTTGAGCATCAGGGACTCCAGTCTCCCCCAAGCTTGAGCGATGCTCTCTCCTTCGCGAGACCAAAAGTTGTAGATGTAGTTCCTGTCTTGGTGAATTTCACGAAGAGGATAAAATTTTGCATAAAAGAGAGACATAAGCTCTGGCCATTCAAGCAGATCAGAGTTATCGAGTAGCTTATACCAATCTGAAGCTTTATCTTTGAGTGATACGGAGAATAGTTTCTTCATGACGAACTCCATCGTCACACCTGCAAGCTTAAATAAAGAACATAATTGTGATAAGTATAACAGGTGTTCTCCTGGATGTCCTTCTCCTGTATAACGATTAGCCAAGACATAATCAACAATACCAGATGGTATTTTATAGGGAACAATTTCAGTAGGGGTAGGAGTGACCACCACAGTCGTGGGGCGGCTCCTTACCAACAACGAACCAACATCAGAAGAGTCCATAAGGACTGAAAGTAACAACAGAAAATAAAGATTTCCTTACCGGCTTCACTTACCAATAGCGCTACACTCCTCGGCGACGGCGCCAGAAAAGCTCGTTGACGGAGGAGAAGTTAATAGGTTTAGTGGGATCGCCTCGCCCGTTAACCGCGCCAATAAACGATTCTTGATAACCCACAAGTCTAGGGGATCAATTGTAGCTTTTCGATAAATAAGAGTGTCGAACCCAACGAGGAGCAGAAGGTACTGATAAGTGACAATGGATAAGGAAAAGGCTGCACACACTGGAAGATAAATATTTAAGGGTTTTTGGTTTAAGCAACAGAAAAGTAAAAGACAGGCAAAGTAAACAGAGTAACTGAGGAGTAACAAGTGGCCCAATCCTTTCACAAGGATAAGCCTAGGAACTGAACTTATAAAAGCTAAAGCGTTCTCGAGAAAACACGGGAGAGATAGTCAAGTTACTTTCACCATACTCCGCCAAGTAATATGTATCGTGTTGATAAGTGTCGGTGGGTGGATCAATGCTAGTACACCTTCTAGACTAACATAAGTGTACTCTTATGATTACACACCTTGCAAGCATCCGCAAATACAAGGTAGTAATTAAGGCATAACCTAACCACAACATTACGATCAAGGATCCATAACTCCCTTGTGCGAAAGTCTGCGAACTGGGGTTCAGGTTTTTGTCACTCCGGCAACCCACCGTAAGCATCCTTTGTGCACAATGTATTCCTCTAGGCCCATGAAAGGTGAAGTGTTATGTGTTCGACTCACATAACACCACTATAGAAATAACAACACAACTTAAGCATCAAACAACACATAATACTTCAACATAGTATGACTACTAACAACTAAACTTATCCCATGTTCTCAAGAACTAAAGTAACTACTCACAAGACATAAAAGAGATCATGATCAGAGGTGATAGATGGGTGGTAAACAATCTGGACACAATGATATTTCTCCAACAAAACTCAATAGCATTCACCACAAAGTAGTAATCAACACCAATGGGGTAGAGGGGATAGATAGTACGGATTACAACACAAGTTGAAATTGTGAGATGAGATGGGATGAAGATGGTGTCGGGACCTGGAATATGCGTATGTAATTCCAGTCATAACTCAATCACATGGAGAGCCGAGAGCCGTACCCACTTGTCTAAGCAGACAAGGCCAGGCACAGAACACTCTCGGAAAGCATCGTACGTGAGGGGCATCCCATCCAGGCCGGATGATCAACTGAGATGGGTCCTCATCGCCCGCTCACAAGTCTAAATGATTATGGGTGGTGAAATCCCATACTCATAGACAAGTCGCCTCAACCATGTTATCGATTGAATCATAACCCTTACATAAACAAACTCCAGCCCGATCACTTAGTCGGGGTCTAGGGCGGGCTCGATCATACAACAAAGTGTGCACGTGGCAGAGCCACGAGCAATCGCATCACGATGCCCCAAGCTGCGCACATCTAAGTGCCACTTGGTGTATAAAAGACCGCCAGCCAGATCACAACTAAGGTCTCGAAAACCCATACTAAGATATGTATGTTATAAACATACACGCAGCACACATGTCTATTATGAACATCAGGTATGATCACATAACTCTACAAGTGTATATTTATTAACTTACACATAGAGCATACAAAGATCACATGTCTGTGATCGACATTACATCATACAACGGAAGAAAATTAGGTCTGAGTACAGACAAGTTTAACAAATGGCTTAGAGAAGCCTTGTAAACATACATGCCCTTCCACAAAGGACCAGACTGCTGTCTGGAACTATACTACCAAGGTCAACGTCGAGCTTCAGGCCGGTGACTCCATCGGGGTCCGGGTTCTCATCTAAAACATAGAATAAGCAGACGTGAGTACAAAGTCGTACTCAGCAAGACTTACATCAGAACTACACTACTCATGCTCAAGTTTCAAGGTAAAGGAGGTGGGGTTTCATCATGCAGAAGTGCCAGCTTTGACTTGGCTAGTCCTGTGCTACGAGTACCAGACTTGAGGTAAGAAGCCTACACGAGTCCACTACATGTCTCCAAACAATACACCACTATGGTTACTTCCTCGACTTCCACACGAGGAAGCCCACCATAGCACTCACGCTTATCTTGCGATTTTTAGAGTATCCATTCAAGTTATCTATTGATCAAGTAGAGGTATCCAAGTAGTCCATAACCGCGGACACGGCTATTCGAATAGTTTATTAACCCTGCAGGGGTGTACATCTTCACACGCGTGTCATCACTTATCGCCTCGTTCTCGTCACCCTTCAAGCGGGTGTCGGACGTGGATGAAACCAAGGCACTATCATCACATCACCTTCTCTAATCCAGGAGTCGACTACCTGAGTTTGGCACCGCTCGAGAGTCCGGCCGGTTCCACGAAACGGACTCAGATAATGCAAGGGACCGAGACGCCACCTCTGCCAGATGGTTTCACTGCCTCACAGGTCCACCCACATATCTATATGATGCAACCTTTTCTTCATACTTTTTCTATGCATATGCCAAATGGAAAGCCCGAATCTATTGTGACTCCTGGACCGGATCGGGTACGTAAAGATGCCAAACGGGGTCCCCATAAAACCCTACATGTGCTCATACTCTTTGTCTTGGATCACAAAACAGGAACTCGGGGCCTAGGGAAGTGTTCAACGAGACAACCCACTGTGTACTCCTATACCGCCTCTCATCGTTCACCTTTTCTTAGGGTGGATTCACCAACACGTTATCATCAGCATCACTGTGTTCATACCATCCCGACTCACAATCATAATGTCCTCATTGTATCACTAAGCAGCAATAAGCAGTAACAGTTGCAGGGGCCACATGCTCATCATTCAACTCCTAAATCTGCTAGGATTGTGGTTTTCTTAATACGGTGACAAAATGATAGGTCATGCATCGGAATGGGTTCAACTATGCGAAAGAACGTGTCTCGGTGATCTCCTAAACATGCATAAGCGAGACTGAGAGGGAATTAGGATTTTATAGACATGATCAATGGGGTTTTGCTTGCCTTGCTGACGATACACGGGTCTTAACGGTGGTCTTCTCCTTCGGGGGTGATCACCGTCTCGGAAAGGCTGGTACCAAAAACAATCATCAACAAAGGGGGGGCAACATTGTAATAGAATGCACAAGCACATGATTATGTTGTCCATGATGTGATTGGTATTGTTTATGGCACATTTGATTTAAATGAAGTGTATTGCATTTGAAATGCAAATTCAAACTCCATATGTTGGTTAATTTAGCCAAGTTGCAAATGCCATTGTTTGTTCTTTATAAACTATGTGATCATGTGTGTAATGTGCCTGTGATGTACAAGTGATCAAGGTTGCATTGCAAAAGTTCAAGTTGAATTAGTATTTGAATTAAATTTGAATTAATTCCAATTAAGCCAAATAGCAAAAGCTACTGGTCCCAATTTAAAATCAACTCAAACATGGTTGAAAGTTGCATATTTGGATAGAGAATTTTCTGCTGATCATTTTTCATATATTATATGTTAAATTTGGAGTTAAAATGAATTTTCTATGATTTATTGAAGTTTTGGCTATTTTCTGGATTTTTCTGGAATTAAAATTAATTAGAAAAGTACTTATTGCGTCAGCATGAGGTCATGCTGACGTGGGGGGGGGCTCTGACCAGTGGGCCAGCCGTGTCCGCCTCAGTGGAGTTAATCTCTCTGTTTATTTTAAACAAAGAGGGATTAGGGGGCTGGGGCCCCATCTGTCTGTGGCACTGGGGTGGGTTAGGGGGTTAATTTGGGTTTAATTAACCGGGGCACGTCGCCGGCTCATCGCCGGTGTCAGCAGACGCGGCGGTGCCCTCGCCGGAGTGGCTTCCCGGCCACGGAATGGCTCGAAAAGGGCAGCAAAAAGATGTCCTCGCACGCACGCATCCAAAGGGGCACACGGGGAGGCTCGAGGAGCACGGAGGAGACCTCCACGACGGCCATGGCGGCGGCCGGAGCCTCTGACCATGGAGAATGGCGACAGAGGGGACGGGGAGAGGTGCTAGGAGGGGGGAAAAGATCGGGAGCTCACTGCGGTTGCGAAGGCGAGCTCGGGGCGGCCGTGGAGGAGCTTGGGGCGCCGGATTTGACGACGATGTCCACGGTGGCCGGCGGCGAGACGTTGAAGTTGGCATCGTCCTCGCGGCCTCTGGGCTCAAATTGGAATCGTAGTGCGATGAAGTCGTCGTCGAGGAGCGTCTTGGACAGAACGGCACGGCAAGTAAGGCACTGTGGCCACGCGGTCCACGGCGGCATGCTCTGGCTAGGTCACGTTCGCCGCGGTTTCTCTTCGGGGAAGAAAGAGGGAGGGCCAGAGAGAGGAGGGAGAATGGAGATGGCGTCTCCAGAGGCGTGGTGGCGAGGAGGTGGAGGCAGGGGAGGTCCTGCCACGGCGAAGCAGGACGTGGCTATGGCCACGGCATGCGCGGCACGCAGCCGTGTGCCTGCCTGGCGCCCTGAAGAAGACGACCCTGCCCCTTTGGGCTGGGCCAGTCTGCTGGGCCGGCCAGGTGGGCCAGGTAAGGGGCTCTCCTTTCCTTCTGTTTTTCTTTTTATTCTTTTCTGTATTTTGTTTTGATTTGATTTCTGAATCAAATAATTTTTAAAAAATTCCAAAAACTTTTATGTGGGGTAGGATATATATAGCTAGCCACTCACAAGTTTTGGAGATAAATTAAATTCAAATTATTTGAATTTCAATTGAAATAGCATTTAAATTTAATTTCCAAGGCACATTTTGAATTTTAGAAAATTCCATGGGAATGGGAATGATCCCAAACCACTTTTAAAATGATCACCATCATTTTTAGGAATTTTCCAACCATTCAAATGATTTTTGGAAAAAGATTTTTATCTGGCCATTTATTGAAATTCTCAGGGCTTTTCTTTTCCCCATTTTTTATTTTCTTTTTGAATTTTTCACATGATGCAAAGGGCACTCAAACCCTAGCACTTACCCTAGTTGGGGTTGTGACAGATGGAGATGGTGCTGATGTTGGGGATGATGTTGATGATGATCTCGATGATGCCCGTGACGATGATGATGATGATAGCGACGATCTCCCCTTCCGGGAGGTTATCTCCCCGGTGGAATCTGCCCGCCGGAGATGGCTTTTCTCCTCTGTAGGTTTCCGCCCCGTGACGGCGGCGAAACACGGAAACGACTCTTGTTTTAGGGTTTCTACCCCCGGGGGGTTATATAGGCGAAAGGGGGCACCGATGGGGGCCACCAGGCATCCAGGAGGGTGCCTGGCGCGGCCAGGAGGGGGGCGCGCCAGGCACCCTTCTGGCTTCCTGGTGGGTCCCCTCACCTCCTCCTTCGGTGATTCCCAGTCAATCTTCATAAAAATGATCCCCGTTGAATTTCATCGCATTTGGACTTGATCTGATTAAGCAACTTGGCATCCACTTTTTACCGCTGATTTCTGGTTCTGCTGCTTCGGCACTGGAAAGTTGTAAACTGTGTAAAATAAGCCAAAACAACATAAGAGCAATACTTTAAAGTGGAATATATCAATGAATAGGGTGAAATCAGAGCCATCGACATCAGGGGATGCCGACGAAAAGCCAGAGGTTGAAATCATCAACTCGGAGATTGACTCCGAGATGGAAGAAGTACAAGAAGCCGAGCAAGAAGAAGCAATCGCACCACAGCATGCAATAGTCATGAAAGTTGTCACCGCTCCGACCTGGGCACAGCCGATCAGAAATTTCCTGGTCGATGGAACTCTCCCCCCAGATGAAGTTGAAGCCAGGCAGATACAGCGTCGATCTGGTGCATACACCATCATCAACAATGAACTGATGCACAGAAGTGTAACCGGAGTTCTCCAGCGATGTGTAGAGGAGGACAGGGGGCTCGAGCTGCTCCGGGATATTCATCAAGGCGAATGCAGTCATCACGCATCAGCAGCTGCAATAGTAGCCAAGGCATTTTGCCATGGTTTCTATTGGCAGACAGCGCGAGCCGCGGCAGAGCATCTGGTTAAGCACTGCAATGGTTGTCTGCGTTTCAAGGCCAAGAGTCATCTCCCGGCATCGGCGCTCAAAACAATTCCAATAACATGTCCGTTTGCAGTTTGGGGGCTGGACATGGTTGGGCCGTTCAAGAGGGCAAGGGGTGGTCTAACCCACCTACTAGTCGCAGTCGACAAGTTCACCAAGTGGATCGAGGCACGCCCGATCAAGAAGCTGGATGGCCCGACAGCAGTTCGTTTCATCGCCAATGTCGCAAGCAGATATGGAATGCCAAACAGCATCATCACCGACAACGACACGAATTTTTCAAAGGGGGCATTAGCTCGGTATGCATCCGAGTACGGCGTCCGGCTTGATGTGGCATCAGTAGGGCACCCTCAGTCAAACGGACAGGCAGAAAGGGCCAATGGTCTCATCCTTGCAAGCATCAAGCCCAGATTGATCGAGCCACTCGAAAGAGCACCTGGGGCCTGGATTGATAAGCTCCCAGCCGTCTTGTGGAGTCTGAGAACCACGCCCAACAGATCAACCGGATTCACCCCATACTTCCTGGTGTATGGTTCAGAAGCAGTCATCCCAGCCGACATAGAATTCTATTCACCTCGGTGTGCCCTATACACCGAAGCAGAGGCCAAGGAAGTGCGAGAAGATGGTGTTGATCTGAAGGAAGAAGCTTGTCTGTTGGCTCTGTCCAGGTCGGCGATTTATCAGCAGAGGCTGAGGCACTACCACAGCAAGAAGATCCGCCCCCTCTCTTTCTGCGAATGCGATTTGGTGCTCCGCCGAATCCAGAAGTAGGATGGTCAGCACAAGTTATCATCACCCTGGGAGGGTCCTTTCATCGTCAGCAGAGCACTCAAGAACAATGCATATTACCTCATCGATTGCACGAAAGGCACTCGGCATAAAGATACTTCAGGAGTGGAGACACAGCGTCCCTGGAACGCCGAGCTATTATGCCCGTTTTACAGTTGAGTTATGTGAGTGTATTCATGCTATCAAGCATTCAATCATTAAAGCTGTCATGCATCCGAGAGATGGCATTCGATTGTCTTTATATAAGCTTCTCGTCTCTGAGAAAACCTCAGGGGGCAAAGCCTTGTCATTCCCGAGGTAGGTGAACAACCTCACTCGGGGACTGACCGACCGCGCGGTCGCAAGTATAAAAGAAATAAAAATGTGAGAACTACAGTGTCGAAGCCAAGCTAGCATGCGACACGAGCATAGATCGCAAATTGACTGTGGCATCGATGAAGCAGTAGCTGGTCGGACCTGTAGTACCACGTCTCACACGTAAAAACACTCTGAAAGAGGGTCATGGCCGACGGCGCCATCCGCCGATTGCTTCCCCGGTCGATGCGCCAAGCAGTCGGCATGGAGCAATCGGCTAACTAAGTCTATGCAGAATCCTTCCGCGCTAACGCTAGAACAGTTCATCCTCAATGACCAAATCCCAGCGGTGTATGATCATGTGAGCCGACACCAGACCACACGTCGGTTGTTGACAAAGATGGATTTATACCCCCAAGGGAAAATGGCAAAGAGCAAAAACGATAAAGCGAAAAGCAAGAAGTCGATCACATAAGAAAATGATGCAATAAGCAAAGATAAGAGGCTTAAGGCCGAATGAGTTCATTACATCACAACATTCCCAGTGGGTGTCCTTAAAGTTTAGCAAAGTCTTACAAAAGTTGCAGTAAAAGACATAAGGTTCACTAGCTAGGCGTCGGGAACAATGGAGGTCGGCGGCACGGTCAAAGAAGTCGGAGCAGTAGTTGGCACTGGTGTAACGGTTGGAACTGCTTGCTCCGGCGCAGTCGGAACTTCTGGCACAGCAGTCGCCTCCGATTGCTTAGGCCCCGTCGAGTCTACCCGCGCCTTGGAGGGCCCGACATCAGTTGGCTTGGTACTTGTCCGTTTTGAGGTGGCCTTAGGTGAAGTACGAGACGACGCTGTCGACAGGTCATCATGATAGAGATAAGAGCTTGAAGAGCGCGCAGGTTGGCTGCCTTGACCTCCTCAGGCACGACCACCAGCAGAAGGGTTGTCATCAGCCAGAGAAGTGATAGGAAGTGGCGCAATCGGCATCCCAGCGTTGTCGAGAACAGGGGTGTATTCAGTATGAGGGAACCACCCGGCCATGGCTGTGGCAAGACGGTTGACCTGAGTATAGGCCGTCTCAAGGAGGTCGGCTGCCCCGTCCCGCATAGTGTAAAGTCGAGCTAGATTCATCTTGGGATACCAGCTCAGCACAGTCTGAAGCGCCATCTCGGCGCCAGTCCGGGCAGCTGAATCCAGCAAAGCCTCGACTCGGCGGGGAGCAGCGTCAGCACTTGATCATGAGTGGCTGTCGGGGCATCACCTTGCTCCGAACCCTCGTCATTGGAGTCATGAGGACCTGCTGAGGATCCTTCATCATGGCGCACACGCCTAAGTGCTTGCTTCAGTTCGGCAGGCCCCCAAAGCAGCTCGGCAAGTTTCTGGACACCCAATTTGAATGCGAAGACGCTGCCAAGGATGACTGGGATACGAGCTTCGGTGGCGATGATGAACTCCCGAGGACTCCATCCTTCAGCCTCGGGTCTCACAGGCCAGCCTTCTTCGGCTCGGATGCGCCTCTTTTCAGAGACTGCGCGTTGAGCGGCGGATTCGGAGGCAGGCCAATGTTCTGTATCAAGAAGTTAAATATAAGAAGATGCAAAAGAGAAGAAGTCAATAGGGGAACCAAGACAAGAGAGATAGCTCACCAGAAAGAAGAGAGTCCATCTCGCGAAGCCCCTCGAGATTAGTCCGGGCCTCGCATTGGGTTTTGGTTAGCTCATCATTATGGCGCAGTGTCATAGCATCCAGCTTGGCTACTGCGTCGTCCCGTTCAGCTTGCACGGCTTTCCGAGCTGACACTGCCGCATCACGCTCCGAGCGCAGGATGTCGGCGGTCTTGGCATGGGTCAAAATCACCGTCTCCGGTTCCGTTTGGTGACTGGTTCTGAGCGCAGCCATTTCACTTCGCTGCCGCTCCGCAGTGCGAGATAAATCAGCCTCGGCTACTCGAAGGCGCTCAAGTTCCTGCTGAGCAGCGGCAAGCTCGGGGCCTTGTCGGCCGAGCTGCTCCACCAGCTCGGCCACACGACCCTGAAGAGCAGTAACGGTGGGCAGAGATGCGGCTACAACTGCAAAGCAGAGCGGAGGAAGAAATTAGAATCGGAAATCGAAATTAATCAGGCGGGAATCAGCAGAATTACCTGTCAGCTCGGCGACCTTGGCGGTCTGCTGGTTCACCTGAAGCAGAGAAGAGGCGAGGAGTCACAAGCTGGCGGCATAAGACTCGAGCAAGGTCTCGAAAACTTTACGTTTCTCCTCAGCAGCAGCCTGTGCATTGAAAGAAGAATCAGTACGAAAACTGAGGAGATCAAAATTCGAGAGAAGATCCGAGCAGAGTGCATGCAATCGGCCCGAATCTCGGGGACTGCACCCACTTGAGGGCAGATCCACCGATCTAAGGACGGCATAAGAAGAAAAATTAAGAAGAAGATCCGAGTTGATTGCACGCAATCGGCTCGAATCTCGGGGACTACACCCACTCGAGGGCAGATCCACCGATCTAAAGACGGAATAAGAAGGTAAAAGTAAGAAGAAGATCCGAGCTGATTGCATGCAATCGGCCCGAATCTCGGGGACTACACCCAGTGGGTGCGCTTGAGCGCCCCCACTTGGAAAAGAAGACTTACAGTATGATTGCGGTCGACGAGCTCGAGCTCCTGAAGCATGCCGGTGGAGAGCGCCTTCACTCGGTCATAAGCCGAAGTCATGGTGCCATGGGAGACCAAGGGAAAGCGGCGCGAGGCTTCAGGCTCGGAGTCGGCAGGACTGGTGCGAGAGTAAGCCATCGGAAATGCTCCACCGAATGCATCTACGATTCGGGGCAGCAGAGGAGGTTGTCGAGGTCGTCGTCGGCGTCGGCTTAAGGATTATAGCCTTGGAGGCAGCAGTAGTCGAGGGTGGCGCCGAGGTGGCTGGCGGAGCAGCAGCACTCGGCGTCGGAGCAGTCGTTGAAGGAGGAGATACCGTCACGATCGGCGGGGTGGTCGTTGCGATGTCAGTTAGGATTTGACCAGAGAACTGCGGCGGGGAAGGAGCAATCGGATGTTCCGATTGCAATCCCTCGGCGTCGGTGGACTCCAGGTCGACGATGTCCTTTGGAGCCACGGAGGCTTTGGGCAGAGGCTTGCTCGGAGGCTGGCTCGGAGGCTTGGCGAGGTCGACGCAAAGTTTCTTGGCCTTGGGCTCAGCATCCTTGGCCGAGAGAGGAACAATCGGCGGCCGTTTTCTGGCGGCATCAGTATGAACGGAAGTGGCAGAGGGAGCTGGGCCGGTGATGGCAGGGACGTCCCGGTCAATGTTGTCCAAATCAATGGCAGCTCTGAGCAGAAAAGAGAGATAAACAACAAAGGAAAGGAGAATGTAAAGGAAGAGAAGGAAGGAGAAATAATTACCCCACAGTCGTCGGTGCTCCTCGGGGCATACGGAAGCGCAGAGGCGGGATATCCAGAGGAACCTCCTGCAGAACGGGGCCGACCTTGGGCTTGGTACCAGGAACCTTCCCTGTCGGCTGGGCTCGAGTGCGCCCAGTCTGTGTGGCCTTCCCTCTCGGGGCGACCATCGTTGTCTTCGCATGCTTGCTTGGCGCAGCACCGGTTGACGGGCCGTCAGCTCGGGAGCGTTTAAGCGGCGCCTTCTTGGGGTCGGGATGCACATCTGCACCGGAACCTCCAACCTTTGAGGCGCTGTCGTCGTCACTCCATTCATCCAGAAGTCGTCTGAAGGAGGAATCATGCATACCCCCTTGGTCGGCTGCACCGGCGTTGGCGGGGTTGTCCTCGGCGTCGGAGTCTGAGGCGGAGGATTCATCGTATTCGAGGTCGACTGGATCCTCCTCCTCGCGGTCAGGGGTGAATTCGCCAACGACTTGGCCGTCTTGCATCAAAGCAGTCGCGATAAAGTACTGAAGCATGAGCAGAGCATCAGAAGAGCAAGTGAGAAATCGAGCAATCGGGAGAACAGAGAAAGCAATCGGAGCATACCTCAGAAGGAGTGACTCCGCGGTGAAGGCACTTCAGGCCGAATCGAAATGGTTTTGGCAAGGGTGTGGTGGTGAGTGCTCTCACTCGGAGGCGCAGCGCTTGGTTGCTCAGCTTCTTGGTGCAGATCCGAGTGGGATCCCTCCAGGTTGCCATGTCGCAGATGCGGTGCACTCGGCGCTGAAGCGGGAGCACTCGGACCTAGAGCCGGGTGGCCACGAGGTCGTATGCCTTAAGACCATCTTTCTCAAGCTGCGCAATCCGAGCAACTTGAGCGTCAATATCGCAGTCGCCGACCCCAAGCTTGGTCGACCAATGGTATTTCTCCGTGGGATGGGCGAGCTGAAATTCGGGCAAGTTGATGAGGTCGGAGCCCTTGTCAGGAGATCGGACGTATAAAAAAGTGGTCTGCCAATCCTTGACCGGATGAATGATAGCAGGGGACTCATAGCCTTGTTTTCTTGAGTAGAGGATGCAGCCGCCGCAGTCGGTCATGGTGGTCTCGTGAATCGGCTCGTCTCCGCCCGAATTCGGCAGAAGCCTCCCAGTCCGAGCCATGTGACCTCGGAGGTGGAAGAGGAGCTTCCACAACCCGATGCTCGGTCGGATTCCGAGATAGCCTTCGCAAAGGGTGACGAATCCCGACATCGTCATAATGAAGTTGGCGGCGAGATGGTGCGGCTGGAGTCGGTGGAAGTCCAAGAACTCTCGAAAGAAGGTGCTCACCGGCAGCCCGAAGCCGCGCTCGAAGTGCGCCGCAAAAACCACGCTCTCACCGGCGCGCGGTTCCGGCACGATCTCCTCGCCGGGAGCACGCCACTGGATGCCAGCCGGCATCTTGCGCGTGTGGAGGAGCCGGCGGATCTCGTCGTCATTGATGGTGGAACCTTTCCATCGGCCGCGGCTTGCGGCGGATTTCTCATCTGCGGCGGCCATGGCGTCTTCCAGGGCAATGAAGGGTGAATCCTTAGAGAAGGGCGAGAGGGATCCGGCAGCGGATGCTGGAGAATGGAGGCGCGGCCGCGGCGAAGGGCGCAAGAAATTGCAGAGAGAGAGGGTGCGGTGCGGCGGCGCCACAAGCACACCAGACCAAGGTCGCCGGAACAGAAGCGCTGCGGCGGCGCAAAGAGAAGAAGGAGAGCGAGGAAGAAGAAGTGCGGTTGAGCCCGAGGAGTCCCTTCCCCCATTGGCTTATATGGGCGGTGGGGGCGAGTGGGATCGCAGGTGCGGCACGTGTGGCCCGGTGTGGCCGCGTGTATCAAGAGGAGGTTGGACTGGATCGGCACAGAGGATCATGGCAGAGAATGCGAAGCGTGCGCAGTAACGTCCCGTCGCGCGTGGGTCGTGCGGCCTGGAGCATTAACTGCCCCGGGGAATCGGAAGCGACGCGCGACGTGGGTTGGTCAGAAGTTGGTCAAAAGTAACTGTTGGAAAAGCAATCGGGTGAGCCAGATCTCAGCTCGGTCAAGGTTTGGCAACGGTCGTTTATCAGAGAAGCACAAGAGCAATCGGCAAGCAAATGCCAAGGTCGGAGAAGATGTATCGAACCATTATTGGACTGGTCAGCCGGGCGGAATCTCCGATCTGAGCGTTCTTTCAAGACAAGGAGGAGGCCGATTGGGCTGCTGCTGCGCTGCAGCTGGGCCGAGCTAGGCAGTCGCATGGTCGATTTCTCCTAAGCAATCGACCATGCCGAATTCGAGCAGTCGGCCCAGGCGCAATCGGCACACTCCTCAATCGGCTCAAGAGTTGACCTTATCTAGATCGGATGTCTCTGGGACAAGGTCATAAATGCGGGATCCCGAGAGATCCGGATGGCAGTAAGCCAAGTCACTTCGCCGATCTGTCAGAGGAGTGTTTTCACCCTTTTTCTCTGAATCCGGAGACAGGACGACGAGATCAGAGGAAGTAGCTCCACTGTTCATCATCATTACCTAGAAGCTACAGCATGGGCAACCGCTTGACAAGTCCGGATCAATCGGAGATTTTCAGTCGGTGGTCCCCAGCCGACGAGAGGATGACAGTTGGGGCCAGCCCCCGACTGAAATGAGCGTAGTACCCCGAGCTCACACTATAAGAGCCCGGGGTACCCCTCCTGTGAGATGGACTCCCTCATTCGCATTTACTTCACACAGTAGAACCCGTAGAGAAGCAGAGGAGAGCCATGCCCACGGCAGGTCTCTTTTTCCTCTGAGCAGCTCCATGAGCATTGATTGTAGTTCGTGAGTTCATTTATAGCAAGCAGACAAGAAGGAGTAGGGGTGTTATCTCTCCGGAGAACCCCGAACCTGGGTACATCGTGGTGTCCTTCACCGTGCTTGTGCCCAACCCGTTTCCGGCACCATCGACATCGTTCTCCCTCGAGTCTTCCCCTCTCTTTAGCCATCCCTATGGCATCTAATGTTACTAAACGACGACAGGAATCATCACACGGTCTCACTTTCTGCACCCACATATTTCTCTTGCGTTATGGAGGTGTGGAATCATATGGGGATGGGCTCCCTGGCTCTGCCAGGGCGGTAGTACCGCGCCGCGGGTAGTACCGGACCCAGTACCGCAACCACTACCGGAATCCCACTGGACTCTGCGGTAGTGGGGGCGACACTGGGGCTCGGTAGTACCGCGGAGCTGTAGTACCGCTCCTGAAGTGGTAGTACCGGAACCAGTACCGCATCCACTACCGGATTCCCACTGGACTTTGCGGTAGTGGGGGCGGCACTGGGGCCCGGTAGTACCGCGGAGCGGTAGTACCGTGCATGGTACGGTAGTACCGCGCCCCAGTAGTACCAGGGCTAGTACCGCACCCACTACCGGAATCCCTCTGGACTCCACGGTAGTGACCCTCAGTACTACCGGTTGCACGGTAGTACCGCTCTCGGTACGGTAGGACCGCAGCGCGGTAGTACCGCTTCTGAAGCGGTACTACCGTGGTTGGTGGACAGCCAATGACTGCATTTAAGGCCACCTATAAAAGGGGGTCTTCTTCCCCATTGAGACTCACCTCATTTATTGCTCTCACCTCCATTGACGCCCAAGCTCCATTCTTGCCCGATCTCCCTCCCTAGCCATCAAAACTTGTTGATTCTCTAGGTTTTGGAAGAGGAGGCCCCGATCTACACTTCCACCAAAGGATATTTGATTCCCCCCCACTAATCCCGTGTGGATCTTGTTACTCTTGGGTGCGTTGGTGCCCTAGACGGAAGAGGTCACCTCGAAGCCACATTCCATTGTGGTGAAGCTTAGTGGTTTTGTTGGGAGCCTCCAATTAAGTTGTGGAGTTTGCCCCAACCTTTCTTGTAAAGGTTTGGTTGCCACCTTCAAGGCCGCCTCGTAGTGGATCACGGCATCTTACATCAGTAAGAGCATGAGAAGAAATAGGGTGGCCCTCGTTGGCTTCGTGTGAGCATTGTGCTCCTCACCCTCTCCAAACGGAGACGTACTTATCGAAAGAGAAGGAACTTTGGAAACATATCCTTATCTCTGGTGGCAAGAGAGTGTTATACTCTTCAAGCCCTCGTTGATTACGCAGGGTTGGATATAGTAGAGTAGCGGCAAGTTTTCCCTTGGCAAAGATACCAAGGTTTGTCTCCCGTAGGACTCCGGAGGATACAAGAAGGTGGTAAAGTGAACAGTGGCGCCGAGGTTGATACTTCACCTGGACCTACACACAGACACAAATAACTTTTCTCCCAACGAGTACAAAGGAGTTGTCAATTCCTCTGACCTTGCCGTTTACAAAGGGTCAACTCAATAGATAATGATAGTGTCTACTGAAAGTAAAGACTGAAAATAAATTGAGGGTGTAAACAATGATATGAAGATGGACCGGGGTCCCGTGATTTTCACTAGTGATGTCTCTCTCCCAAAAGACGATAAAAGTGCTAGCGAGGTAAACAAATCACAGTTGGGAAATTGACAGGATTATGAAGGCACCGCAATGCTAACTATGCTGCAAAGAAAGGAAGGGCTCAAAAGCAATGGGCAGTACGCCAAGGTAAGTAGACCGAAATCCATCTGCATCTACTACGAATCATCCACCTTGAGATATCTATCCAGAACATCTCGCTGGTATTAAGTTGTGAATCCCACCCAAAGTGTAAACTCAAAGCAACAGACAACTGCATTAAAAGAACTTTGCATAAAGTAAACAATCCTTGCACCCGCAAGTACAAGCACAGTTGTTTTATCCCTGGTGTCAACAGCACATCCCCTAGTCTCATGTTTCTGTCACTCAAGCTAGACATCAAGGGGCTGAACCCACAATCAAGCATAACGCTCCCTCTTGGAGTTGAAAATAAAATACTTGGCCAAAGCAAATACCGCAACGGAGAACATGCAAGAATTTACTAAAGAACAAAATATAAAAGAGAAGAACCAAATATATTAATCATCACAATCTGAACATAGTCTCATAATCCATCAGATCCCAACAAACTCAGCATAGCAACAACAGAAATTACATAGATGCCTCGATCATGTGAAGCAGCTCATGAGGACTCGAAAGTGGAAGCACAAATAAGGGAGAGATAGATCACATAGCTACTCGTCACGGACCCATGGTCCAAGATAAACTATTCACGGTACATACGGGAGGCGTCCATGGCCATGGATGGTCTCCCGGAGGGGGTAGCTTCTTCCGGCAGGGTGCCGGAGCAGCTTCTCCAGGCAGGCCCGATCTTGAAACGGCGGCGGCGGCGGAACAGAGGCGAGATCGCGAAAGAGGAGTCCGTATTAGGGGTTTCCACCCCGAGGGGTAAATATAGGCGAAGGGGGGTGTCGAGGGGACCCACCAGGCAGCCAGGAGGCCTCCTGGCGCGGCCTAGGGTGGGGTCGCGCCAGGGACCCTCCTGGCTCCCCTGGTGGTGGCCCCCCATCGCTGCTTTGGTGTTTCCGGAAGCTTCCGTGACGCTGATTTTTTATCTGATTTTCCTGGATTTTTTGGAGCACTTTTAATAGCCGGAAAACCTGAAATACAAAAACAGCAGAAAACAGCAACTAGCAGCTGGGTGCACTGAGTTAGTAGGTTAGTCCAAATAGGTTCAAAAGTGTATGAAAGTTCAAGAAAAACATGGAAAAGTCACACAAAGCATGCATGGAGCAAGCAGAAATTATAGATACGTTTTGGACGTATCAACATCCCCAAGCTTAATTCCTTCTCGTCCTCGAGTAGGTAAATGATAACAAGCATAATTTCGGTGGTGACATGCCACACAACCATAAAAGGACTTTTAAGTAAAGCAATCAAAGCATGCAATTCAATTCAAGTCTTAACAAGCAAGAGTCTATATTAGCATTGACACAAGTAACAAAAGGTACAAGAGCTCTTGCTGTCCGTGACTCGAATGTCTCCAAATGGTGTTTGCGTGCAAGCAAGGGATAGGGAAATACGAGAGAAAAAGTAAGGTTGTTGAGAACAACTATCTACTAAAGTTTCACACTTAGTCTCCTTTGGATTCTTATCTTGACTCATCCGCAGACCACTAGCCAGGTACAAGTCAAAATGATCCACTCCCATTCGATATTTTGAGCACTCATGCAATGGATGAGCGTGAGCAAGAAAGTTGACACCTAAAAGGCGAAACAGAAAGAAGGTGGAGGAGGAAGACAAAAATGTGTGAAAGGCTCACATCAATGAGTACAATCATAGGCGAGAGAAAGTCAAATGATAGATATGATGTGAGGAGTAGGGATTGCCATGCAATGGATGCACATGTGAGCTAAGTCCTCTCCAAGGGAACTAGTGGGGGTGCATCTAACTTGCTTGCTCAAGAAGACCTAGAGCTCGGTTGAGGAGGCTCATCATTGGAATATACAAGCCTTAAGAGGATGTCACAAGAGGATAAACCAAAAGAGGTTGAGGTTCCGGGAGCTACTTGGAACCTTCCCTCTTGGAAAGGGTTCCGAGTACCGAGGGCTTCACGAATGCGTTCGCGAAGGATGACTCGTCATCTATCTCTTGACATGAGTACAATAATGGCATGTCCGCCATTAAGGCGCACATGAATAAATTCACCGACATGCTTGGTAGCCTCATGTCAAGGATTCCCTCGGAGAGCAACCCCACCATCATCCCCAACATTCCAACGTTGGGTGGAGGAGATGTCATCTCCAAACCTAGTGATGATGGTAGGAATGATAGACGATCCATTCCTTGTTCAGGGAATGGATCGGGTATTCATTCTGCGGTGGCTCCTCCGGTTACCTATAACTCACTACCTCTTCCCGAGCCTCATTTTGCGCATGTAGGCACTATTCCCATCCTTAACAAAGATGCTTATCTGGTTTGGGCTCATCGCATGAAGAGACATTTGAAGGGGTCCTCCGTGGAACTTTGGCGCATCGTTGAGGAGGGATTCACTCCTCGTGACTGCCACAACATGACCCCAAGAGAATATCGGGACAACACCATCAACAGTCATGATATGCTTGTGATAGGAAATGGGTTGAAGGAAGAGCAATACAATCTTGTCCTAAAGTGTGAAACGGCCAAAGAGATTTGGGATATTCTTGAGAGGACTCTCATGGGAAGCACTAGCATACGGTGCTCAAAGTTTGACAAGATTCAAGATCAAGCCGATCACTTTGTCAGGAATGAAGGGGAGTCTTCCGAGGATGTTCATCAAAGGTTGGTGGCTCTCGCCAATTCCATGACGGACCATGGGAGCATGGACACCGACGACGGATGGATAAAGAGAAAGTTCATCACGGCTATGCTCCTACACAAGAAGCATATCACCAAGGTCATTCGTCAAAGGCCCGACTTTCGCGAGTTGAGTTCAAACCAAGTCTTGGATGAATTCATTGCCATGGAAATCTTGGACTCCACGGCCGAGTTAAAATTGGCTCGCCAAAGTGGCCCCAAGATGTCATCTCTCTCCTTGAAGGCCAAGGAGGTTCAAGTTGAGGAAGATGAAGATGAAGAGGATGTGGGTCCGGAGGACACCAAGTATGCTTACAATGAGCACATGGCTCTAGCCTCAAGACAATTTTGGGGAAACAAGAAGAACTTCAAGTCCAACACAAGTAGCTTCAAGCCAAAGGGCCAACGAATAAGGACTTGCTTCAATTGTGGCAATGTGAGTCATTTTGTTGCGGATTGTCCTTATGAGAAGAGAGAAGACCACGGTGCGAAGCTCATCCGTAAGGACAAGAACAAGCCACCATTGAACAAGACCTTTGTGAAGAAGAAGCCACAACGTGTGTTGGTGGCTCAAGAAGAATACTATACCTATGATGAGGATGATGAAGAAAGTGGTGAGATTCTGGAAACCACCACCGTTGCTATCGCCATCGAGTCCCCCTCATCAACGTCTCTCTTCAACTCCCCCAACGAGAACCCTCACATCATCCACAAGTGCCTTATGGCCAAGACTACCTCGGTAACTCCTCACTCTAAACCGTTTACTCCCTGTAACATCCCAAAATTCTAAATTTTGAAATGTTATAAATATTAAATAATTATGATTTTCTTGTTTGATTTGTGTGTAATTGATCTGAGTGAGATAGACTAGGATCTGAAACTTTTGGAGTTTAAATGAATATTAAAAATGAGAGGGAATAAAAGGACTTTCCCTAATATTCATTTTTGTTCTTTTACATTTGTTATTTAAAACAAAGTTAACAAATAGAAATAGAGAGAAGGTAATATGACTCCTTCAATAAATAAAATAAGGTTGGGAAAATGTTTCAAATAAAATTTTCATTTTATTTTATTGGATCTTATTTTGCATACTTTTATATTTAAAATTAAAATAATTAAATGAGAGAAGATAACATGACTTCTTCAATTTCATTTGAAAATGATTTAAAACCTTGCTTGAGTTTTATTTGGGTTTATTAGAAACTGTTTTTTTATATTATTATTTTGAATAAAAAGTTATTGAATATTCTATTTAAATTATCCTAAGATTTTAGGAATTTATTTCATATTTTTTTCCAATTTATATTTTATTTTATAAAAAAATTTAAAGTTTAAGAAAAGTACATATATATATAAATAAACGTAATTACGTTTTACGTATTTTTATTTCAAAAAAATAATATGCTATTTATTTCGGGCTATTTTTTATTATATTAAAAATACCTCTATATTGTTTTTATTTATTTTTTAAAATATTCACGAAAAAAAACGGGACGGGCCGTCCAGCAGGCCAGGCGAGCCAGGCACCAGCGCGCGCGCACGCACGAGCACGTACCTACTCTTCGTTGTCTCCACCATGGGAAGGAAACAGAGTCCAGGCCGGACTCTGTACGCCCACGCCGACGGCCGTGTCCGCCTAGGACTCCTTTCCGGTTGCTCTTTTTCCAAGTAAACTTTTCCCATAAATACACCACGTTTCTCTCCACCGATTCCCCATAAAATTTCGTCCCAAACCATCCCAAATCGAGACAATTTTGAGATAGATCTTGCCGGAAAATTTCGACTTTGCCGGTGGATTCCGTCGCCGGTGCGCCTCCCCTTGACCCCAAATTTTGCATACCGACTTCTTTCTTCGTGGTGCATCTAATGGACATATTTTCCCTCTTCTATTCTTGCGCAAGATTGATCCCCAAATTGTACGCGCACCGTGGGAGTTCATCGGAGCGTGCTAGGTTCATCGCGTCCCTACGCCCGTATGGACGTCGTTGGAGATCATCACCAGCACATTTGTGATATACTAGTCAAGCCCTATATCCTAGACGACTTCTTTGCCGTCGGAGATCGCCGGAACCGTTGTCTTCGTCGCGTCAAAATCTACCCGACGCGGTTAGTAAAAACGCCGTAACTTTTTATCCGTTGCTCTGTTTGAGACGAAATCAGTGTCACAATTATTGTTTTGAAACCCTCTACATATTGTGTACTGTAGATCCAAGTTTTGAGAAAATTATTTTTCCGTTTGATAATTTTTTTTCCTAAATCCTATGCAAAACCGTTCTAGTAATATCTTTTTACTAGTAGATCCGTTTTGCATGTTTCCAAAGCCCACGGTTTTCTTTCGGAATCCTCTATCCAGTACCACCCTAAACTTTTATTTGTGATTTTCGAAAATAATCAGATCTGATCAGATTCAAATTCAAGTTTCTTTTCATCGTATCTTTTGTTTTACAACTCGGTTTTAATTGATTATTTTGCAAAACGGAAACCCTAGTTATACCCTAGTTTCTAGACACATTGCAACCCACTTTGAATGCATTTGTGATCTGTTTTCAAAAACTTTTATTTTGGTTATTTCAGAGTTTCTTTGAATTTGTTTTGCTATTGTCTGGAATGATGTGTTAATTGTGAACTTTGTTTGATCGCAATAGATTGCTCGGAGTGTGATGAGTAGATTTTTTCGGAATTTGTGAGTGCGAATAACTTCATCAAGATTCAAGGCAAGTCATATCTTTGATCATATTCCCTATTACCTATGTTTTAATGCATTAGTTCTTCTTCTTTAGATTGCATGATAGGTTATGCTATGCTATTACACTCGGTAGTTCATTGAGTTAGGTCTGATCCATTACATCATTGTCACCATCGTATACTATGATATTGCTATGCTAAGTAGACGTGGATTGGGAAGTGAATCATTATGAGGTATGAGTGATAATGTAGTAATTAGGACCAAGATAAAGTTAATGAACTACCTGGGTGGGATGGTTGCGACTATCTTGGAGATGACCAATGATGACTGCGGAAAGCCACCCAGGCTCAAAGGGACCATTTGTATTGACATACCTAGAAGCATACGTGTGCAGCCACAAGCTATTATGGGCTCTGGCTTAGTTGAGTAGGTTGTGTGACCTCTTTCCGGGATAGACTAGCAGATGTAGATTTTTTATAGGTGTACCGGTTTATCCACCGGTTAAGGGGAAACACCTCTGAAAGACCATGTCTCGATCTTCCAGTTGTCATACACCATGCAGTGTGACGAACTACAAAGGCGACGATCGAGTCTTGTGTCCCCGGTTATGGGCAATTTGAGCGACTAGTTGTGGTAATATTGATTTGTCTCATCATCTTTAATTAACTGATTGGTTTAATCACTTTGGGATAGATTGAGTGGGGGTTCCCATCTCAATCGTATGCTATTGTAGAACTTAGTTACAATTATTCTATAGGGAAAATTTAGCTTTTTGCAAAAATAAATGTAGAAGCTCCACCAGCCAAATTGCATGTATTGTAGGAAATTTTACTTCTTTCTGGGATATGATTTGACGTACATTCAAATGTACTGACCCGTTGTCGGGCTGTAACCTTCGGTGTTGCAGCATTATATACGACGAGTAAGTGATACGATATAGGGTCGTGAAGTATACACTCAACTTTGTCATTGGCGTTGATGGGACTCCACTTATATATTGATTGTTCTACTGTGTATTCTAGCCAAAGGGTTGTAAGGTAATAAATACCATGTATTTACGTTAATTTATGACATGTGATACTATGGTATTTCATCGAGTACTTTGTGTGCTAGCATACTGATCCAGGGATAGCACAGAAGCACAGTAGACTTGGTTCCCTTCGGGACCGGGTCGTTACACTCCCACTAACCCTTCATTGTTGGATTGTGTGGAGGATAATGAGGATCCCAAAGCTCAAGAAGAAAATGGATTCGAGTCGTTCATGTCCAAACTCAAATGCGTAGCCAAGGGACACTTTGTGGCTCTCTTGGAACAACTTGGTGAAGCCCATGCTCACATTGAGCAACTAGATGAGACTACAACCGAGTTGCAAGGTCATAGTCGCGACTATGCGGATGAGATAGGGGAGCTATCTCATTCTCTTGAAGAAGAGCGTGAGCTTAAATTGTCTCTTGATGAGACTTTTACTAGTGATATAACTAAGCTAAAACTTGACATTAAACACTCTAATGCTATTGCTTGTGATCTCAAGACTAAACATGATGAACTTGTTGAGGCTCATGAAAGACTTCTTGTGGATCATGAGAAAGTCGAAAAGGACCACAAGTCCTTAAAGCACGAACTCATGGCTCTCAAGTAGGCTCATGATGAAACAAGTATGCAACTCACTAAAGAAATTACTACATTTTCTCCTATTATTGTGGTAGAGAAACCTAGTTCATCTAACTCTTGTTGTGAGCATGCTCCTCTTGTTGAGGAAAACGCTAGGTTGAAGGCACAACTTGAGAAGGGACTTGTCTCGTGCATTCAAGGAGAGAAGAACCTTAATGATCTCTTGAGTTCCCAAAAGGAGGTCATTGGCAAGGAAGGCATTGGTTTTGGTGCAAGTTCATCAAAGAAGAAGAACAAGAAGAGGAAGAACAAAAAGAAGAAAGGCAAGGCCTCTCCTCCTTCAAAGGGAGTCACATTTGTGAAGGAAGGGGAGAAGCCTCAAGAAAAGGTGGCAAAGGCCATTGAGGGTGGAGTGACAAATAGAAGTGGTGCCATTCCCAATGACTTTGCCGGACCAACTAACCCTTCTTACATTCTTTGTTGCACTAATAATGTTCATGTTTATGCCAAATTTGTTGGTTCCTTTGATGAGTATATTTCATGGTCCATTTGGGTGCCTAAGACCCCTGTTACTAACGCGAGAGGACCCATTCATGAATGGGTACCTAAATCCAAGCATTGATCTCATGTAGGTGGCGGCTTCTGGTGGTGGTTCATGGATACTTGATGTCGGGGCTACAAGTCATATGACCGGAAGCAAGGACATGTTGGTGGACATTGATTTCGGACCATCTCGAACCACCCGTGTCCATTTTGGAGATGCAAACACGTCAAAGGTATTAGGTCTTGGCAAAGTAATAATTTCTCCGGACTCGTCCATTGAGAAAGTATTGCTAGTTGAGACTTGTGCCTTTAATTTACTTTCCGTTCGTCAACTTGCCATGATGGGACTTTGTACTTTCTTTGATAAAGACATGGTCACCTTGATGTGGAGAAAAACTCTTAAAGTGGCTTTTGTTGGACACGTGGAGGACGGTATGTACATGGTGGACTTTTCAAAAGCCCCCACCAAAACCGCCATGTGTCTAATGGCTAAAGTTGATGTGGGATGGCTTTGGCACCGCCGACTAGCCCATGTCAATATGAGGTCTTTGCAAACACTTCTCAAGGGTGAGCATGTCATTGGACTAACAAATGTTAGCTTTGCCAAAGATCGTGCTTGTAGGGCATGCATTGAAGGGAAACTACATGAGAAGAAACATCTCGTCAAGAATATCATCTCTACCAAGAGGCTTTTGGAGCTCCTTCACATGGATCTATTTGGGCCTCCATCATATGATAGCCTTGGCGGAAAGAAGTATTGCTTGGTTATTGTTGATGACTATTCAAGATATACATGGGTTTATTTCTTCAAGAAGAAAAGTGAGACCCAACAAACCGTCATCGAGTTTGCCAATGAAGCTCAACGTCAACACAATTCAAAGATTTTGGCAATTAGGAGTGACAACGGCACCGAGTTCAAGAACTACACCTTGGATGAATTCCTTGGAGATGAGGGGATCAAACATCAATATTCCTCTGCTTATACCCCTCAAAAAAATGGTGTTGCGGAGAGGAAGAACCGCACTCTAATTGATGCAGCAAGAACAATGATGGCGGAGTTCAAGAGTCCATACAACTTTTGGGCAGAGGCCATCAACACTGCTTGTCATGCAACCAACCATCTTTATCTCCGCAAGATCTTGAACAAAACTCCGTATGAAATCATCACCGGGAAGAAGCCCAACATTAAGTATTTTCGGGTCTTCGGGTGTAAGTGTTTCATTCTTAATAAAGGTGCTCGTTTGTCTAAGTTTGAGTCTAAGACAAATGAGGGCATATTTTTTGGTTATGCTTCAAACTCTCACGCCTATAGAGTCTACAACAAGTCTTCCGGACTTGTTGAAGAACCTAGCAACGTGGAGTTCGATGAACATAATGGCTCCCATGTGGGGCAAGGTGATCTTAATGATGTAGGTGATGAAATTCCTCCTCAAGCCATAAGAAGAATGGGTGTGGGTCATTTCCTACCCATTGAGGAACCCATTGTGGTGGAAGGAGAAGGTCAATTCTCTACGCACGTGGAGCCATCACCTCCTCAAGATCCACAAGCAAACCAAGAACAAGACGAAGGCCCTCTCCCGCCCGAACAAGATCAAGGTTAAGATCCAATCATCGAAGATGGTGGTGCACCAAATGATGACCAAGATCAAGTTCTCTTTCAAGGACATGCTCAAAATGATGAGCAAGTCCTTGAGGATGCTCCTTCTTCCGAAGATGATCCTCTTGATCCCTCTCAAGAAACTTTGGAAGAAGAAAGAGTTCGCCGAGCACTCAAGATTGCATCCCTGTTAAAATCACAAGATCTTTCAGTGGATCAAGTGATCGGAAGCATACAAAAGGGGGTAACAACTCGTAGTCAATTGAGAAACTTTTGTGCCCATAATGCATTTGTTTCTTGTGTTGAACCCCAAAAGGTAGGTGAGGCGCTTGAAGATCCGGATTGGCTTGAGGCCATGCATGATGAACTCAATAAATTCACGCACAAAAAGGTGTGGACATTAGTGGATAGGCCCAAAGGTGATCATAATGTCATTGGTACCAAGTGGATATTCAAGAACAAGCAAGATGCACTTGGTATTGTCATCCGGAACAAGGCAAGGTTGGTGGCTCAAGGTTTTTCCCAAGTTGAAGGTATTGACTTTGGTGAAACTTTTGCCCCCGTGGCTCGTCTTGAGTCCATTCGTATTGCTCTTTCTTATGCTTCTCATCACAACTTCAAGTTATATCAAATGGATGTGAAGAGTGCTTTTCTTAATGGTCCCATTAATGAGTTGGTATATGTCAAGCAACCCCCCGGGTTCGAGGACCACAATTTCCCCAATCATGTCTATAAACTCGACAAGGCGCTCTATGGCCTTAAGCAAGCACCACGCGCTTGGTATGAGCACCTTACCGAGTTCTTAGTTGATTATGGGTTTGAAATTGGGCAAATCGATCCAACTCTTTTTACCAAGAGGGTTGGTGGGAAATTGTTCATATGCCAACTATATGTTGATGATATTATCTTTGGCTCGATTAACAAATCTTTTAATGAGGAGTTTGCTAAGCTAATGACCAACAAGTTTGAGATGTCTATGATGGGAGAGTTGGAGTTCTTTCTCGGTTTTGAAGTCAAGAAATTGTCAAGAGGAACTTTCATTAATCAAGCCAAATACACTCAAGACATGCTCAAGAGGTCCAAGTATGATGGTCTTAAAGGAGCCAAGACCCCCATGCCACTCAAGTGTCAACTTGACCTCGACCCGAACGGTAAAGAGGTAGACCAAAGGGAGTATCGTTCTATGATTGGTTCTTTATTGTATCTTTGTGCATCTAGGCCGGATATCATGTTGAGTGTGGGCATGTGTGCAAGATTTCAATCCGCACCAAAAGAGAGTCACGTAGTGGCTGTCAAAATAATATTTTGATATTTGGTTCATACCCCAAACTTTGGCTTGTGGTATCCTAAAGTTTCAAGCTTCAACCTTGTCGGGTACGCGGATTCGGATTGGGAGGGAGACAAGGTGGAGAGGAAGTCCACTTCTGGAGGATGCCATTTCCTTGGTAGGTCTTTGGTGTGTTGGTCATCAAAGAAGCAAAATTGTGTTTCCCTCTCTACGACCGAAGATGAGTACATTGCCGCCGCAAGTTGTTGTGCGCAACTATTATGGATGAGGCAAACTTTGAAGGATTACGGTGTCATATGTGACAAAGTGCCTCTTTTATGTGACAATGAAAGTGCTATCAAGATTGCCTACAACCCCGTTCAACATAGCAAGACGAAGCATATTGAGATTCGTCATCACTTTATTCGAGATCATGTGAAGCGGGGTGATATTGACCTTTCATATGTGGGCACCGGAGATCAACTTGCGGATATTTTCACCAAGCCTTTAGATGAAGCAAGATTTCGAGAGTTAAGGCATGACCTAAATATCATTGATTCAAGTAATGCGGTTTGAAGACTTTCCCACACTTCCCATCTCAACATGAGGTCTAGCTTGGATGTAGGCATGGACATAGGGGGAGTGTTGCTTAATTCATAGGCAACCACTCCACTTATTATGCGGAAAGAGACAAAATTATTTCACTATGGTCACGTTCGGCGGCCGTCATGGTCACCCAAGGTGACAACGGTGCTTCAAAGAAGAGCATTGGCAATGAACCCAAGATACATCTTTGTGGTGTCATACCAAATAAGCTCAAACATGGTGGCTTCGGCCACGGCCCCTCTCGTTGGGAGGATTGGTTCGTTTTTGTGCTTCTTTCTTGTGTTTAGGTTGCTTTGTTGCATCTTGATCACTCCGAGTTTGACCTTGCATTTCCTTGTTGTTGTTTTGTCTCAGAGTGTTTTCCATCCAGCTGCCGGGTTTCGAGTCATCCCAAGCCCTTCCCCCTAAGACATTCGATGCAATAGCCCCCTCATCGTTGTTCTTGGTGGAAGTTTCTTCTGTCATCGGTACTACCGCTGTGGTCATGGTACTACCGCTGCAGCGGTAGTACCGGGACTGGAGGGGTACTACCGCTGCCCCGAGGTTTGTATAACTGAAGGGGTACGGGGAGTTCCTCCCCATTACCCCCATTCAGTTTTGTTTTATACCCTCTACAGCAGCGGCGCTCACCCCGGCGCCTAATGTATACACACGCTTCTATTCTTGTAGACTATGTTGGGCCTCCAAGCGCAGAGGTTTGTAGGACATCAACAATTTCCCTCAAGTGGATGACCTAAGGTTTATCAAACTCAGGGAAGTAGAGGTTGAAGATGGTCTCTCTCAAGCAACCCTACAATTAAGATACAAGAAGTCTCTTGTGTCCCCAACACACCTAATACAACTAGGAGTTGTATAGGTGCACTAGTTCGGCGAAGATATGGTAAAATATGGGTAATAGGTGTGGCAAAACAAGGTAATATAAATCTATAATAAAAAATGCAGCAAAGAAACAAGTAACAAAAGTGAGTGCAAACGGTGTAACAATGGTGGAAACAAGGCCTAGGCTTCATACTTTCACTAGTGGAAACTCCCAACAACATTAACATAGTCTAATCACATGATATTTCCCATAAAACATGCAATGGAGACGCACTCGGAGGTCATTCCTTTGTGGTCAAGAGAGGATGAGAATCATGTAGGGCTACAAAAGCACACCTCAAAGTTCGTAGTTCTCAATCTATGGATTTCCCAATGTCACCGCGGCCATCCAAAGAGAGTACCACAATCACCACAACATATCTCAAGGATAGTCAAAGACAAGCACCAAGAGACTCTCAATCTTCAATCAACACACAAAAGAGGAAATCACTCATGATAATATTCTTCTAACCCATGTCCAATAGACCGCTGTCACTTTGGTCTCGGGGATTATACTAGATAAGATCAATTGAGTACATCAATCCAATACATAGAGGAAGGGGAAATATCATGGGATCACCCTAGATTAACATAGCCAATGATCACAACAAAGATCACATCATGGGAGAGAGAGAAACCACATAGATCAAGATACAAGCCTTAGCCCCGAGGGGGAACTACTCACACATGTACATGGTAAGAGAGAGAGAGAGTTGTTGGTGGAGAGGTGCAGCCCGGAGAAGAAGAAGGAGACGGCGACGGCGGCGCCCACGGCGGCGACGGCGCCCACGACCACGGCGGTGGCCACGGCCCTTGGGGGCAGCGGCCCTTGGCCCCTTCTTCTTCCTTGGAGATGGTGCTGCTGTGGAGATTGATCTCCCCCTCAAGACGGCTGCCAAGGGGGAGGAATTTTCGTGGTGCCCTTTGACCTAGGTTTCCTCTCTTTATATAGACTCTCAGATTCCCGTCATCCAGATTATCTCTTCTGTATTTCTGGGTTTCTGGAAGCATCCGAACACCGATTGGGCCGAATTTTATGTCTAAATCCACTGGAAAAAATTCCCTACAACTTTGTAGTTTTAAGTGTTTCCGTTTGAAGCCGCCTTCTAGCGTTTCCGAGGCGATCTTTAAAACTTGTCTGGTGGGGACAGATTTCGGGAGAGTTAGAGTCCAACTCCTACAAGGCTCCTTTTGTGATTTTTCCTTTATCCAAGTAATTCCAACACATAAAGTACAAAACAAGAACTTGTGCACTCTTGCAACCATTAATAGGTTAGTTCCAAAATATGTTATAAAAAGATATGAAAGTGTATAGCAATATCACACAAAACATGCATGGGGCAAGCAGAAATTATAGATACGTTTGGGACGTATCAACATCCCCAAGCTTAATTCTTGCTCGTCCTCGAGTAGGTAAATGATAACAAGCATAATTTATGTGGTGACATGCCACACAAACATATAAGGACTTTCAAGTAAAGCAATCAAATCATGCAATTCAATTCAAGTCTTAACAAGCAAGAGTCTATATTAGCATTGACACAAGCAACAAAAGAACAAAGGGTGCAAGAGCTCTCGCTGTCATTGGACTCGAATGTCTCCAAATGGTGTTTGCGTGCAAGAAAGGGGATAGGGAATACGAGATGAAAAAGTATTTTTTGTTGAGAACTCAATCTACTAAAGTTTCACACTCGGTCTTCTTTGGAATCTTATCTTGACTCGTCCCCAGACCACTAGCCAGGTACAAGTCAATTTGATCCACTCCTTTTCGATATTTTGAGCACTCATGCAATGGATGAGCGTAAGCAGGAGAGTTGACACTTTGGATTGCAAAGAGATAAATATGGTGGAGGAGGAAGACAAAAAGGGTGAGAAAGGCTCACATCAATGAGGACAACCATAGGCGAGAGAAGGCCATATGATAGATATGATGTGAGGAGTAGGGATTGCCATGCAACGATGCACATAAGAGCTAAGAAAATCTCTCCAATGGAACTAGTGGGGGTGCATCCAACTTGCTTGCTCAAGAAGACCTAGAGCTCATTTGAGGAGGCTCATCATTGGAATATACAAGCCAAGTTTTATAGTGTGACGGGTCCCCACGTAGCTATATGCATGTATGATGATCTCTATGGAGTACAAGGGATATAGGATGAAGTACTAGTGTTGATTTATCAAAAGGAATAGTAGTGTGCCCCCTTCTCTCTTTTTTTTCTTTTTTTCTCTTTTTTTATTTTTTTTGTATTTTTTTGGTGGCCTCAATGGCTATTTATATTTCTCTCATTTGTCCTCTTTGGGATCTTTTAATTTTGTCCTCTTTGGGATATTTTAATTTGTCAACTTTGGGATCTTTTCCTCACTTTAGGGGCAACACTCTATATATTACAAGAAGTATAGAAGATCTTTCACACTTTACAAAGTACTCAAATCATAAATAAGATGTAACTATCATGATGTATGCAATGTATGCCTCTGCCAGTGTAGCAGGAACATGTATGACATGAAGATCAAGTCATGAAGAGGTGGATGTTGCATGGCAATATATCTCGGAAAGGCTATGGAGATGCCTTGATAGGTAGGTATGGTGGCTGTTTTACGGAAAGATATAAGGAGGTTTATGATGACAGAGCATATCATGCCAAGGGTTTGGATGTACCGGCGAAGGTGGACGCCAACTCTCGGAGTGAGAAGAAGGCAATGCACGGCACGGGAGAGGCTAGCAAAAATGAGGAGGTGGAAGTGTCAACTTTCAATACTTACATTAGTCCGAAGAACCCATGCACTTATTATCGGTAAC
The DNA here is from genome assembly GCA_950022295.1 of Bromus sterilis. Classification (NCBI taxonomy): domain Eukaryota; kingdom Viridiplantae; phylum Streptophyta; class Magnoliopsida; order Poales; family Poaceae; genus Bromus; species Bromus sterilis. The sequence goes on from OX465598.1 coordinate 316,200,831, forward strand.
TCTCAATCTAATAAGGAGGTTCACAAAGAGACAAGTACCCCGAGGAGGAGTGTATGGGGGTTTGGTTATCCTTGCGCATCCTCGACTCATGGTACGTGAGTGTACTCTAATATCCGATCCGTCCAAAGATTAGTGATCCATCTAGTAGCTAGAGTTCTCAACTAGTTTTGTAGGTTTTTGAAAATAGACACGGATTGCCCAAAATATGACACATATCACTAATAGTCTAGAGCTCTTGACACCAAAAGTTCAAACATTACTCACATCAATACCTCAAAACTATTGCAAGTTACTACTAAAATTAAATAGCAACCTCAATTACCTACTCTCAAGACAGGACGCAACTCAGTGCAACAACCAACTCTCTTAACAAGATAAACATGAAAAATAAAGAGAGTTCTAGCAACAAACTAAAAAAAAGCCAAGGCTCTTGCTAAAGACAAACTAAAACTAAAACTAAACATGGCAGTAGCTACGAAAAGATAAAGAACACACAACAGCAAAAAGATAGGCATGAAGAATCCTATGATGTGTTCTAGATTTTGAAAGTGGAGCGTGTTTCTATTCCACACAAAGTAAGACGGGATCTAACTTGTTATGAACAGCAAGCAAAGCTAAAGAAAACTAAAAATAAAACCTAAGAGCGAGACGCTCTAAGCATAGCACATAACGCATGAAGTGATAAAATATAGTGAGACGAAGGACGAACTGATGATTGTTGATGGAGAAGGGGATGCACGGGGGCATCCCCAAGCTTAGACGCTTGAGTCTCCTTGAATATTTATTGGGGATGCATGGGGGCATCCCCAAGCTTGAGCGCGTGACACTCCCGAATCTTCTTTCATCATCTTCCATCGCACACTTGAAAACTCCCTTCATACACAACTCATCATAAGCTGATTAGAGAGGTTAGTACCCTTAATAAATAATTTTTCCCCACTGGATATAAAGATATTCTTGAAGAGCTACTGTTTCTCAAGATTTTCAAAAGTTTTTGCAAAGAAAAAGCAAGCTTAAGGTTTGCAAAAGTTAGGAGAGACAAAACGTGGCAGAATCTGTGAAAAACAGAACAGCAGGTAGTAAAGAATTTTTTAGGGGTACTTCTGCAACTCGAATAAAAAAACTCAGAACAGACGCTCAAAATTCAATCGTATGGAGCACGCTTTCAAAAAAATTCAGATCAAAAAGATGATCTGGTGATTTTAGGCTAATTTTTCCGTCCAAGGACAGAATCTGTTTTCTAGACAGCATGTCACAACTTTTGAAATTTCTTGCAATCGGAGGCTAGACTTGGCACAAAGATTGAAAATAAAGATACAATGATGTTGCTACAGTAGTAACAATCATCAAGACCACTAAAAACTGGAAGTAAAAAACTTAAAGTAAAGATAACAAGGGTTATCTCCCTAGAGCTCTTTCTTTATAGCCATAAAGATAGACTTAAGATTTTAGTGATGCTCTCGTAGGAATAAGGAATAAGGGTTGAAGAACAAAAGAGAGCATCAAGAAGCAAATAACAAACACATTTAAGTCTAACATGCTTCCTATGCAAAGGAATCTTGTAGAAGAATAACTCATTGAAGCATAAAGATATTAGCATAGGAAGGCAAAATAAGTGCAACTTCAAAACCTTCAACATAAAGAGAGGGAACTAGATATTATTGAAATATCTATAAGAATATGTTCCCTTCTCATAATAATTGCCAGTAGGATCATGAATAAACTCAACAATATAAGCATCACATAAAGCATTGTTACCATGATCCACATGCAAAAGGGTACTCTTACTCTCCACATAAGCATAATCTTTCTCATTGGTAATAGTGGGAGTAGGACTATCATAAAAACCTTGAACACTATAGATTAATTGTGTATTAGGAAGATGGTGTTCAACAAGGGAGTAATTACCTCCATGATTATGACAACTTTCATAAGGATAATTTCTCCTTATGTCATAGGTACCTTTCAAATCACTATAGATAGGAGTTATAACATCATCATAGTAGAGAAGAGCATTATCATTGCTAGCAATTATATTTGTAAACATTGAAAGTGCAATATATCGACCAGAGGGGGTGAATGGGAGATTTTCAATTTTACTATCAGATTTTGGTTTTCTTCAGGATTGAAGCAATATGAAGCTGAAGAATAACCAGAATGATGAAGAAATAAAACTTCACAGAATGTAATCATTAGTGCAGCTCATCACAATGCAAGAGAAATAACTCAAATCAGGTAAGCAGAAGTGCTTCAGATGCAGAGTATGAAGACTTAGAGCAGAGGGAGAGCTGAAGCATAAGAAGTCAACATAGCAAGTACTGAAGCTTAAGAGGTTGAAGAGATAGCACCAGTGTTTGAAGACTTTGGTTTGGTATACCAGTTCAAGTTGTTGTGACAACTCTACGTCTGGTTGGAGAGGTTGAGATTCAACTCAGAAGACATAGTCTTCACCTTGTTCTCCTTGAACTAGAGTCCTCAGACTCTGTCCAATAACTCAGGTGAGTCTTCAAGGTAGACTCCCGAAACCTTTACATACTCAGTCACTCCGGGAAGTCACAATTGCATCTTGACTTCCCCAGACTGAAGACTTCTACACCGGCTGGAAGATCACAGTCTTCAAGAGTAAAAAGCTTCGGATCACTCGAACCTAGTTCCTCAGAACTGCTCAACTACTCTGGCTGGTGTGCTTTCCTCACTTGGGTTCTTCAGTTTCTTCAGAGGAGGGTTGCTCTCAAATGACAAGTGTCAGTTTCTCTGTCGGAGCAGCCAACCCACAACTGGGGCTGGGGGTGGCTATTTATAGTCGGGGAGCAACCCCCTGTGAAAGGACATAAATGCCCATGCATGCAATTACTCTCATGCCCTCGGATATGACCGTTGCTAGACAAGTTCTAGCCTCTCACCATGCAACACGTGGCACGGTCAAAGTATTCTCTCTCCTCACAATCTTCAGAAGAAACGCACTGGCAATCTCCTGACTCCTCAACCGAAGTTAGTTACCTCAGTGTCCTGAAGAACAACGTCTCAGACACCCGAGGACTGAACTTCTACTGCAGGGGATTTCCTCAGGGTTTTTCTTCAGGATTCTTAGTTGAGAAATTCCTCAGACCTTCGGAACTCGTTTTCTTCAACCCCTCCAACAGTATGATGTTTTCCTACGACTCGAGAAAGAAAAAGACTTAACGAAGACTACACTTCAGTTTGATCTTCATCTTGACATGTCTTCAGTATGGCGCAACTTTCTTCAGGATCACAATTCTTTGGGATCCAGTTTCTTCAGGATTCGAAGTCTTCAGGATCCAGTTTCTTCAGGATTCGAAGTCTTCAGGATCCTATTTCTTCAGGATTCGAAGTCTTTAGGATCTTGTTTCTTCAGGATTCGAAGTCTTCAGGATCCTGTTTCTTCAGGATTTTGCGCCAATACGTTCTTCAGGAAAACCTTCGTTTCTTCAATGTTCCTCAACATTTTGGGGGGTCGACATTGGTGGTTAAACACCTCATCAGGGACTGTTCTCCTGTGTATACTCACAAACACATCAGTCCCTTAACCGTTTTGTCATCAAACTCCAAAACCTCAAGGGGAGGGCACTTGATGCACTTATAATCTCCCCCTTTTTGGTGATTTGATGACAATCAGTTTAAGCTTCAACGGGGATAAAATTATGAGTTTGAAGAATAAAAACTTTGAAGAACATTTTTATCATTAAGCTGGATATAATGAAGCTCCCCCTGAGGATATGCATATATGTTGAAGAATGTTTAATTTCTAAAGCATTTTGAGGTATATGAGGAGCTCCCCCTATATCCAGGCATTTTTGTAGCAGTGCATGTTATGAAGTGTTTGAGGAATTTAAACAACGCACTGAGAGAGGTGTTTGCAGAGATAATCACATGCATATATGATAAACTTGAGGAAATAGCATGAGGTAACTGAGGAATAGTATCAGGAAAACACCAAAATAACAGTTTACAACTCGTTACAAAAAAAATCTGAAGAACGAGAATTGTAACTGAAGAACCTCCTAACTAAAACCCGCTTGAAGACTAACAGATTTCTCCCCCTTTGTCATAAAATGAACAAAAAGGGAAAAACTGAAGCTAACGCCCCTTTGAAGGTGCTTCAAGGCTGAGGTGAGTCACGCCTGAGGCAATCCGTTGCAGTGTGAGGGCAGGCAGCTGTGTCTTCGGCTTCTTCAGCAGTCATTTCTTGGTTTGAAGAATAGGAGTCCATGGCCGGAGGAGGAGTTGTGCAGCGTCTGAATTGCCTCGGGGTCTGATTGCAGGAATCGGAGGCTTTTGAAGGTCCAATTTTGCAAGGTCTTCAGGGGTGATTACTTCTCTCATCAAGGCATCGAGATGTTGATATGTATGATGACTATACTGATGCACTTTCTTCACTGAAGAATGTGTCTGAGCCATGTAGCTGAGTATTTCAGAAAACTGACGCTTCACCCAATCATGATTTCGGTCAACCTTTTGATGAAGACTAATCAGAAGTTCTCGGTCAGTCATCACTCGAGCCTGAGTCGTATCCTCGGTAGAGGCATGAGTTATGGTTTCATCAGTAGTGCGAGACTGAGGATGACGAATGTTTCCACCAAGAGAATCGGTCGGGAGAACTTCTTCATAGAATATGCCTTTGCCCTTATCATTTGAAGCAATCGTATGCTGAAGCACTTCGACAGGCGGCAGATAGGTTCTATGATTCGGATGATCAGGTTGGAACTCAATACCAGTCGTGGCTCGGATGAGCTTCATGATCCATGGCGCGTATGGCTTCAGGATATGAGGATTCTGTGCTGCATCCACCAGAGTTCTGAAGAAGTCAGGAACATTGATTGGCGCAGACATGCAGAGGTTGTGGAGTATGTTCTTCATGATGCCAATGACTTCTTCAGCAGTGGATTCATAGCCTTTAATGGGGCAGAAGGTCTTCGCCAGAATCCAATACAGTGTACTTGGCAGATACAGAAGCTCAGAAACTGGAAACATTGTGCGAGCTGGTGCTTCAGGTGCCTGAGGCTTCATAAGCATGTTCATCAGGTCATCTCGAAGAATTTGAGACCCATAGGGGCAAGCGGTGGGGGAAGTGCACTGAGGCAACTCAAGAATGGCAATTTCTTCAGGAACAGTGATGGTGTAGTGATGATGCTCAGTCATCCACTCGAAGACCCAGGTGATGATATCCAAAGGATCTCCTGAAACATACAAAGTTGCATAAAACTGAAGTACAAGCTCTTCATTCCAGTGGATGCATTCGGAGCAGAACTGAAGCAGCTTGGCATGATGTAGATCCTGAAGCACACTGTTGAAGCAGGGAAGTGCTTCCATATCCATTAGAGGAATATGCTTGTGAGGAAACAGTTTGTTTTGCTTATAGAGAACTGAAGCATAATAGTTCTTCTGAGTGGCAGTCCAGAACCTCAGCAGCTTTCGAGGGGGAGCAGAATGATATGGATTTTGAATCCCCTCTTGGAAGAAACTCATGGCATTGAAGAAATCAGTAGCATCGAAGCTTGGGGTATCATCAGCTTCAAGGTCACGGAAGAATGGTTGCTTCTGCTTCGGACACAAGGACCGAGCTTGAACTGGGCCTTGAGGTGGTGTAGGCGCTTGAGGCACTTCAATCTGAAGAGAGGCTTGAGGCTGAGGCGGAGCCGCTGCAGATTTTTCAGGCACAGACGTGTTGAGGTCCTTGGGAAGACGAGGTGATGTTGTCTGTTTGTCTTCAGATCCATCCTTTGAGGCTTCAGGATGAGCATTTGTACTGTTTTCTGCTTCAGGAGGAGCATTTGTACTGTGTTCTGCTTCAGGCTCCGCAGCACGAGCTTCAGTATCCATGGGTTGAGCTTCAGGAACCACGGGATCAGCTTCAACATTCTGAGTGTCTGGGGCAGGAGCAGAAGCTTCAGGAGCAGCAGTAGTACGGGCACTAGTGGCCTCAGGTTCAGTTTCTTCAGTGCCAGGGGGAACAGCGGCATCCACAGAGGCTTCAGAGTGTTGAGACGTGTCAGATAAAACAATTGTAACAGAGGGGAATGAGGTTCCAGAGAGAACACGGTGTGAGAGGGCGAGTTGAAGTGTTCCAGCTCATATGCTTCATCAACCACCCGAGGGGTGCCCATGTCACCAATATCCACATCTTCATCCATTTCTTCAGCTTCAGTGATGACTGGAGGAATGGGAGATAGAAGCGTTGAAATGATCGGGGTGGCAAGCGCTGAAGCAGATGCCTTGGACGGTGGAGTGAACACAACTAGCCTGCGCTCAGTATTTTCCTGAGGAATTGAAGCAGCAGGAGGTGTTGCAAATGCTTCAGGTGCTCTTGAAGTAGGGGGAGCAGAAGAAATGGGCCTAGCATCGATGGGCTCTTCAGTTTGCGCTTCAATAGAAGGCTTCTTGGCAGCTGGGGGAGTACTGGGTGGATCAGTCTCAGACCTGCGCTTGAGGCTTTGGGCAAGTTCCTCAGTCCGGTCAGCCTAAGGTGCTGAAGCAGCAGAAGGCACTGAGGCCTGAGGTTGTTTAAGCATCATCAGGTTTGCCATTTGTCGAGACATTCTTTCTTTGGTCTTGCCAATGTAGGAACATTTGGCTTCATACTCAGCAGTGAGGCGCTGGACATCAGCTTGATATGCAGAGAATTCTTCAGGAGTAACATTAGTGACCGACTTCTTTCTGAAGTCACGATGGACTTTACTCAACTGCTTCGACAGCTGTTTCTTCAGGTCACGATGATGAATCTCATTAATGAGGAATTGTTGAACATAAAATTTGATATCCTTCGGGATATCCAAGTCATCAAGTGGCGTGTGAGGCTTCACAGCCCAGATTACAATATATTCCAGGATCTTCTTCGGATCAAGGAGAAGTGGGATTTCAGAACCCGTTGCTTCAGCTTTGCGTCTGGCCGCCGCACGAACATACTCGATCTTCTGTTCTTCAGTGGCCACAAAGCCAACCAAGTCTTCGAATTCATCTTCATCTTCATCTGAATTGAAGGGCTGAAGTGAGCCACGCATTGCAGTTTGCTTCGGAGAGCGGCGCACAGCTTTAGGCTTCAATGATCGCTGAGGCACAGTGGACAAGGCCTCAGGAGCACTCCCAGATTCATCAGTTCTGAGTCTTGAGGCAGGAGCCGGACCAGTTGTCCTTTGGCATGAGGAAGTGGGAGCTTGTGTGCCAGAGGCTGAAGCACCAGAGGGTTTGACACCTAGAATCTTCTTCTTCTTAGGCTTTGGTCGAGGCTGAGGTGAAGCAGCAGCAGTATCAGCATCAGCTTGAGGTATCTCAACTGAAGCACCAAGATCGCGAGCCAGATTTTTGGCAAGATGAGCAGTTCTCCTCAAGTACCGCTGATAGGCTTCAGGAAAGTCGTCGTGAGTCTTCAGACTTGACGAATGAGGATTAATGCCTGGAGTAGGCGGAGCACGAGCCCTAATGCTGAGAACTTTGAGAGGCGGATTCACAGCAAAGGATTCTTCATGATATCTATCAAGATCTTCATAATTCAGCCACTTGTGTGCCCATTCTCTCGTAATCTTATGAATTCTGATCTTGCGTTCTCCTTGAGTTTCATGTGGTGGAGTCTTCAGCTGTTCATATACATCAGGAGGAAGATTCTGAGCGGTATTATTCCGACGAACTCCCATCTTCTTTAGCTGAGGAGACTGAGGAATGGAGAGTTCAAGCTGAGCTGCAAATGAAGTGAGACTGTGAGAACCATGGGATTCCTCAGCTGACATGTACATGTGACAGAGTTAGAAGATACGAGGGAAGTGGGGTACGGTCATATGCGTTCATGAAGAATACGGGCTGAGGAATGGAAAGTGTAGAATCTGAGGTTTTCAGTTTTAGGTTTCAGTACTGCTGAAGAATGTAGAAGCTTGAAGATCTTGAAGAATCTTGAAGAATTTGCAGTACTGAAGATTTGCTGTATGGAAACCGAAGTGATATGAAGAAATGGCATACCGGAGCGATTGAAGAAGAGGAGTTCTTCTCCAGCGACGATGAAGCAACGGTGACGGCGGCGCGAGAGCTCAAGAGCGGCGACGCGAGAGAAGAATGAGGTGAAGAGAGGTAAATGACCGCAGGGGTGCGGTATATATAGTCACGGTAAGTTTTGAGGTGAAAAGACGGGAATACCCCTGACGGTTCGGCTTTATGTTTATCTACTCTACAGGATAAGCTCGGCGAGCGTGAAAATCGCAACAACGTGGTTTGTCTATTCTTCAAGTGGAGGCTTCAGGATTTTTGAAGCTGAGACAAATCAGCTTGAAGATTAGCAGGATTGAAGCTTCAAGAAGTGAAACTTCGAAGTTTCAAATGAACGCATACTTTAGATGGACGGACGGGATAAGTGAGCACAGAGAGGAGGGTCCGATCACATTCACCTAGTTGAAGACACAAATCTTGAAGAACGAAAACTATAGGTGAATGTTGTTGAGGACAGAAATGAAAGTCTTCAAGAAAATCAAGTTGAAGCAACTAAAGAAAGAAAATCTTGAAGAATTTGGGCGGTGGCGCTACCCACCTTATAGGGAACAAGACACTTGATGTCATACATGAGCATATGAATCATGAGTCAATTTCCACGTTAATTTCTTCACACTTAGCAAGGTAGTTCCTCATGAGTTGAGGAGTACGACGCATCGTGTGTTGTGCTTCGGGAGTCAGGTCTTGAAGAACATAAGTATAGTAGAGAACCAATCATGGAGCGGTATACCTTCTGATCGTAGTCCTTTCCATTTTCATCAGGACCGAGGTGTCCGTTTGTAGGCATCGGGGTCTTGATACCTTTGCAGTCTTGCATCCCGAGTTTCCTGAGGCATTCCTTGAGGTACTTATCTTGAGAGATGAAGGTGCCATTGCGTTGCTGACGAATTTGAAGCCCTTGCTGATGAGGAAGTCACGCAATGTGTCATACCAAGCCCATGGGGCTTGCTTCAGTCCATACAGAGCTTTCTTCAGCTTGTACGCCATGTCAGGCTTCTTTTTATCTTCAAACCCTAGAGGCTGAGCAACATTTACTTCTTCCTCGATATTACCATTGAGGAATGCACTTTTCACATCCATTTGATATAGCTTGTGATTATGATGGTTAGCGAATGCAATTGTTTTCTTCGATGAAGGACTCAGAGAAGATTCCATGAGAAGATTTATGTCACAAGTCATATGATTCGTGCATCCACTATCCATAATCCATTCAGTTCTCCCCGAAGAATTTTCCTACTGAAGAGTTAGTATCTCACACAACAAGTTATGAGCCAGCATTAGTTTGAAGAATTTATGATTCCTCAGAATTAATTCCTCAGGACGTTCCTCAGGATTGATTCTATGAAACCAAACAATATAAATGTCCTTCAACTGACTCAAATGATGTTGTCCTGGGCATATGATCTGCAAAATTTGTGATTGCCTCAGGACATGTCCCTGCGAGGATGATTAGTTCCTCTTTACCACCCACATCTTAATGAGTGATCTTGAGGTACATGAGGACTGATGAGAGTGATGAGACCTAATGGGGTGTGAGATGGTGGCATCAGGATCAAATGAATAAGCATTCTTATGAGGGGCTTCTCTGTGAACAAAATGGTTAGCAGATACATGATTATAATCATTTCCTTTTGAGGTATCGTCCTCAGATGATACCCTCAGCTCATTTGCATCTGCATTCACGGGAAGGTTAGTGATGAGGTCCTTCTGAACCCAGATCTGCTTGACTGGAGGACCGTTCCTGCAGTTAGTTCCGATGTATCTGGCAAATACCTCACCATTAACATTCTTAAACAGTTTATAGTTTGAGTCAACAGACTCAATCATCACATCTGAAGAAACAGCATCATAACCAGATAAAGTATAGGGATCAGGAGGAGGCATCTTTGCCCGAACCCAAGTGGTCTCTGGATATTGTTCAGGTTTCCAGTAAGACCCATCAGGGTTGAGTTTCCGAGTGAATGCGACACCTTCTTTCCTCGGGTTCCTGTTGAGGATCTGTTTCTTGAGGATGTCACAAAGAGTCTGATGTCCTTTCAGACTCTTGAACATGCCGGTTTCGAGTAGACTCTTCAACCTAGCATTTTCTTCAGCAATGTCTATGGTATCCTCAGATGAGGGGTTAGATACCACAGAAGCAATAGAAATAAAAGAGTCTGAAGACATTGAGGAACTAGGCACAGAGATGATACGATCATGTTCAATGCATTTTAAACAGGGAGGATTAAATCCTTCTTGTGGCATGATGATCTGTTGGGAGAGGAGTGAATCATTTTATTTCCTCAGATCGTCATGATACATCCTTACGCGTTCAAGTTCTTGTTTCCTCATGAGGAACTCATGAGCCAGCTTTTCATGATCGGTAAGGAGTGCCTCATGACGATTGAACAAGTCATCAAATTTTGACTGAAGAATTTTTGATTCATCAGTCAACTTTTGAGTCTTCGTCATTTCCTCAACCAACATATCATCACTCTTGTTTAGTGATATCTGGATCTTTTCAAGTGCACGTTGTTGCTTAGATGCAAGTTTAGCAAGTTTAGCATAGTTTTCATCAGGTTCTTCATCAGAGGGATCATCTGATGATGAGTAAGAAGATACCTTGGAGGACTTGGCCATGAAGCAGAAGGCAGGGGTTGTGTCTTCAGCTTCATCATCAACATGTGATAGACCATATTCCTCAGTGCTGAAGATTGACTTGGAGACAAGCGACGTGGCAAGAGCCAGACCGGCCACACCCTCAGATTCTTCAGATTCTTCTTCCTCAGCATCAGGGTTGGAACCAGATTCCTCCGAGTCCAATTCTTTGCCGAGATATGCGCGAGCCTTACGGGAATTGCTATTCCTGTATCCAGCAGACTTTGAGGATCTTGAAGATTTCTTCTTTGTCTTTTCATCAGAACTGTCATCTTTCCCTTTCTTCTTCTTCTTCAGTCTAGCTTCCTTTTCCCATAGAGGACACTCAGCGATGTAATGCCCAGGTTTCTTTCACTTGTGGCAGACTCTCTTTCTTGCTTCGACAGAGTCATCATCTTTGCTTTTTCTTGAGGAAGATCTTGAGGAATTTCCGAAGCGATTCTTCTTCGTGAATCTTTGGAACTTTCTGGTGAGGAGAGAAAGTTCCCGGCTGAGGGTTTCAGGATCATCAGTATCAGCCTCAGACTCTTCATCAGAGGACACTCTTCGTGCTCTAGCTTTTAGCGCGCGGACCTTAGGCGTGGAGCTGTATAAATCTCGTTTTTCAGAGAGCTTCAGTTCATGAGCATTGAGGCGCTCGAGAATGTCCGCTGGATACAGAGTCTTGAAGTCAGGCCTTTCTTGAATCATCAGCGACAGGAACTCAAACGAGTCATCCAGTGACCTCAGTAGTTTCTTCACAATCTCATGATATGTGATATCAGCGGCACCCAGTGCTTGAAGTTCATTGGATATGTCGGTGAGTCTGTCAAAGGTTTGTTGCGCGTTCTCATTGTCCAGCCTCTTGAACCTGTTGAAGAGACTGCGAAGTGTATCAACTCGTGAGTCTCATTGAGCAGAGACTCCTTCATTGACTTTTGACAGTCTTGTCCATATCTTCTTTGCAGTATCCAGACCACTGATACGGTTGAACTGAGCCTTGTTAAGATGACCACCAATGATGCTTCGAGCTTTTGCATCAAGCTGCCAGTTTTTCTTGACGACTTCAGGAGCAGTCATCAGATTAGCTTCAGGAATGCCTTGATCAACAATATCCCACAGATCCTTGTCAATGGCTTCAAGATGCATCCTCATCTTGTTCTTCCAGTATGGATAGTCTGTCCCGTCGAAGATGGGGCAGTTTGAGGCAACGCTCATTGTACCTGAGGTCGACATAACTAAAACTCCAGGTTGTTAAACCGAATCACACAGAACAAGGGAGTACCTTGCTCTGATACCAATTGAAAGTGCAATATATCGACCAGAGGGGGGGTGAATGGGAGATTTTTCAATTTTACTATCAGATTTTGGTTTTCTTCAGGATTGAAGCAATACGAAGCTGAAGAAGTAACCAGAATGATGAAGAAATAAAACTTCACAGAATGTAATCATTAGTGGAGCTCATCACAATGCAACAGAAATAACTCAAATCAGATAAGCAGAAGTGCTTCAGATGCAGAGTATGAAGACTTAGAGCAGAGGGAGAGCTGAAGCATAAGAAGTCAACATATCAAGTACTGAAGCTTAAGAGGTTGAAGAGATAGCACCAGTGTTTGAAGACTTTGGTTTGGTAGACCAGTTCAAGTTGCTGTGACAACTCTACGTCTGGTTGGAGAGGCTGAGATTCAACTCAGAAGACATAGTCTTCACCTTGTTCTCCTTGAACTAGAGTCCTCAGACTCCGTCCAATAACTCAGGTGAGTCTTCAAGGTAGACTCCCGAAACCTTTACATACGCAGTCACTCCGGGAAGTCACAATTGCATCTTGACTTCCTCAGACTGAAGACTTATACACCGGCTGGAAGATCACAGTCTTCAAGAGTAAAAAGCTTCGGATCACTCGAACCTAGTTCCTCAGAACTGCTCAACTACTCTGGCTGGTGTGGTTTCCTCACTTGGGTTCTTCAGTTTCTTCAGAGGAGGGTTGCTCTCAAATGACAAGTGTCAGTTTCTCTGTCGGAGCAGCCAACCCACAACTGGGGCTGGGGGCGGCTATTTATAGCCGGGGAGCAACCCCCTGTGAAAGGACATAAATTCCCATGCATGCAATTACTCTCATGCCCTCGGATATGACCGTTGCTAGACAAGTTCTAGCCTCTCACCACGCATCACGTGGCACGGTCATGATGTCTTTATTCTTACTAGCAAAAGAATTATCAATTACCACATCACTAATGGTTAAAGGACTTGCAATCCTGTCATCCCCAAGCTTGGAGCTTTCCATATCATCACTCTCAGAGTTTGTACCAAAAAGATTTTCAAGGTCATAAGTAGCATTATCATCATTTTCCCAATCACAAGAAGTAACATGCATATCATAATCAAAATCATCTTCAATAGTACCTACAAACTTATCTTCAAGATAATAATGAATGCAATCAAGCTCACCATCCTCCATAAATTTCTGTCCGTCAGGATAAAAATCGATGCAAGGAATATGCTCAGGCCAGGTTGTTACCCATTCTTCTTCCTTCTTGCTCCTCTTCCTCCTCCTCTTCTTTTTCTTCTTCTTCACCTTAGGAAGGAGTGGTTGGAGAGAAAGCTTCTCCACATATCTTGGTTTATCATTAGAAACAATAGGGGAAACTTGGGAGAAACTCTCCTTTTTATTAGTAGAGATATAAGAGACATTTTTATACTTTGGTAAAGTTCCCTCATTTCTAATCTTACTTATGTAATCATTATCATGGCAATTAACAACACAATAGAGATGGCAATTCTGAAAAGTGTTATTTATTCCCAAAGCATGAACATCTAGCCAAGAAGTATTTTCTGATAACCCTTCACACATCAAAAATAACATAAGCTCATCATAAAGATCAGGGGTGATCATGTCATCACACAACTGGCTAACAGTTATGTTTTGAAAGTACATGCACTGAAAATTGAAGTGACCCTTTATGCAGCAAAGTTCACAAGTAAAAGGATAAAGGTCACACAATTCTCTAGCAATTTCATTTAAATCTCTAACCCAAGTGAATGTTCTTTCATGCTTATGTTGATTACAATACTTCTCTTCTTCAATCATAGGCCTTTCACAAGGTCTATTCACTCCACAAAAATTAACATGCTTATATAAAACTTCATTTTCAGGAATTGGATCATGCATGTTGCAATCATCATTAACAATTTCATTTTCTTTATAAATCTCTTTAAAAGGTTCATGATGCTTGATCCAATTCTCCTTAGGCATATTAAGATGTGAAGCAAAAGATTTGAGGAAATCAACAACGAGTTGAGAATCAAGCCCAAACTTAGCACTAAACTTATTAAAACTTGCAGTTTCAACAAAGGACTTAATGCAATCATACTCATAAATTATACCTGACTCTTTACCTTTGTCGATCTCCCAATCTTCAGTATTGTGTTGGATTCTTTCAAGGAGTTCCCATTTAGCATCAATCTTTTCGTTTGTGAAATAACCCATCGAGGAAGCATCGAGCAAGTCTTTATCCTGTCGAGATAGCCTTGCATAGAAATTAGTAATAATCATATCTTTGGGGAGCCCATGGTTAGGACATTTTAGCATCAAAGTTTTCAGTCTCCCCCAAGCTTGAGCTATGCTCTCTCCGTCATGAGGATATAAATTATAAACATAATTCCTATTCTCATGGACTTCATGAAGAGGATAAAACTTAGAGTAAAAGAGAGACTGGATCTCTTCCCAATCCGGCAGGTGAGAATCATGTAGTAGCCTATACCATTCCAATGCTTTTCCTTTCAGTGACAAGGCAAATAATTTCCTCATGACTTCATCTCTTGTCAAACCTGAAATCTTAAATAACTCACAAAGTTCTGTAAGTTTCAACAGATGAACACTAGGATGGACTGTTCCATCCCCTGTATAATGATCATTCATAACCTTTTCAATTATCCCAAGTGGTATTTTGAATGGGATACATTCATTAGGTGGAGGAGACTTCTCTACCACGGGTGTGGTAAAGTGGCCTCCCCGAAGCAGCGAACTAAGATTGCAGTTTTCCATAAGCCTAACTAGTGAAAATAAAAATAAGAAACGAAAAGATTTAATTGCAGAATCTAAAGATATACCTTCAAGCACTCACCTACCCGGCAACGGCGCCAGAAATAACTTGATGTCTACACACGCTTCTATTCTTGTAGACTATGTTGGGCCTCCAAGCGCAGAGGTTTGTAGGACAGCAGCAATTTCCCTCAAGTGGATGACCTAAGGTTTATCGAAATCAAGGAAGTAGAGGTTAAAGATGGTCTCTCTCAAGCAACCCTGCAATTAAGATACAAGAAGTCTCTTGTGTCCCCAACACACCTAATACAACTAGGAGTTGTATAGGTGCACTAGTTCGGCGAAGAGATGGTAAAATATGGGTAATAGGTGTGGCAAAACAAGGTAATATAAATCTATAATAAAAAGTGCAGCAAAGAAACAAGTAACAAAAGTGAGTGAAAACGGTGTAACAATGGTGGAAACAAGGCCTAGGCTTCATACTTTAACTAGTGGCAACTCCCAACAACATTAACATAGTCTAATCACATGATATTTCCCATAAAACATGCAATGGAGACGCACTCGGAGGTCATTCCTTTGTGGTCAAGAGAGGATGAGAATCATGTAGTGCTACAAAAGCACACCTCAAAGTTCGTAGTTCTCAATCTATGGATTTCCCAATGTCACCGCGGCCATCCAAAGAGAGTACCACAATCACCACAACATATCTCAAGGATAGTCAAAGACAAGCACCAAGAGACTCTCAATCTTCAATCAACACACAAAAGAGGAAATCACTCATGATAATATTCTTCTAACCCATGTCCAATAGACCGTTGTCACCTTGGTCACGGGGATTATACTAGATAAGATCAATTGAGTACATCAATCCAATACATAGAGGAAGGGGAAATATCATGGGATCACCCTAGATTAACATAGCCAATGATCACAACAAAGATCACATCATGGGAGAGAGAGAAACCACATAGATCAAGATACAAGCCTTAGCCCCGAGGGGGAACTACTCACACATGTACATGGTAAGAGAGAGAGAGAGTTTTTGGTGGAGAGGTGCTGCCCCGAGAAGATGAAGGAGACGGCGACGGCGGCGGCCACGGCGGCGACGGCGCCCACGACCACGGCGGTGGCCACGGCCCTTGGGGGCAGCGGCCCTTAGCCCCTTCTTCTTCCTTGGAGATGGTGCTGCTGCGGAGATTGATATCCCCCTCAAGACGGCTGCCAAGGGGGAGGAATTTTCGTGGTGCCCTTTGACCTAGGTTTCCTCTCTTTATATAGACTCTCGGATTCCCGTCATCCAGATTACGTCTTCTGTATTTCTGGGTTTCTGGAAGCATCCGAACACCGATTGGGCCGAATTTTATGTCTAAATCCACCGGAAAAAATTCCCTACAACTTTTTAGTTTTAAGTTTTTCCGTTTGAGGCCGTCTTCTAGCGTTTCCGAGGTGATATTTAAAACCTGTCTGGTGGGGACAGATTTCGGGAGAGTTAGAGTCCAACTCCTATAAGGCTCCTTTTTGTGATTTTTCCTTTATCCAAGTAATTCCTACACATAAAGAACAAAAACAAGAACTTGTGCACTCTTACAACCATTAATAGGTTAGTTCCAAAATATGTTATAAAAAGATACGAAAGTGTATCAAAAGATAGCAATATCACACAAAACATGCATGGAGCAAGCAGAAATTATAGATACGTTTGGGACGTATCAGCGCCCCCTCCCGGTGTGCCGCCTCCGTGACATCTTTCCCTGTTCTCCTCCGTTGGGATTGTTCCCCATCCTCCCTGGGTGCCATGGATACCGGTATTGCCCCATTTTCCTTCTCTTTTGGTTCAGTTTTTTCGCACTGTGTTGCTAGGGAAATACTTGTAGATCCACTAGGTTTTTGGCTATGCCTAAGCACTTTGAGAACATGGATAGATTGCTAGATAGGAATAAAGTAGATGTGTTGGAGTGGTTTGAGTTTTTGGAACCCCCGTAGTACCGGATCTCAGATCCATGTCTTCTGCTCCAGGATGGTACTACCGCTGGTCCCGCTGCGGTACTACCGCGCTTCAAGCAGTACTACCGCTGGGCGGTACTACCGGGTCTCAGGCGGTACTACCGTGGTTCCCAAAACTTTCACCTCTCCAACAGACCTGCCTTGTTCACCTGTGTCTGGCTCTTGCGTCTCATGTGCTTTGTTTTTCCGTTTCTCTCTGTTGGTGGTGGTCAGGTGATGGCTCTCGTCGAAATCCCAAGCGCAAGGCCCCGTGTCAACCCGGAAGCAACTTCAAGAAGGTTGCTCACAATAAGAAGGAACCAGTCAAGCCTATTTCAGAGATCTCTCTTCCCGAGTACAAGGCATACCGTGAAGTCAATCCTTACCGATCAGAGCAAGACCCAGAGTTAGTTGGCTCTCAGTTCTGGAACAAGTCTCAGCGGGATGTGTTCAATATGATTCTGAAGAGCAGGAAGAACAAGTTTGTTCCTCATGTGAAGTCTGTCCAACTGCGGCACATGCGGGCTCACCCCGATTACTTTGGAGAGGCATATGCCCTATGCGAGCAGTTTGGGATTCTAGATATCATGTCCTTCAACAAGCGGTTCGATGCTGAGCTCCTTGCTCAGTTCTTTTCCACCGTGTACTTCACCAACCGCGATGATCGGACCATCATTTGGATGTGCAAGGATGAGCAGGTGAGATGCACATGGGCGGATTTCATGACGGCTCTACACATTCCCGTCTCCACGCGCGAGGAGCCCGTTGGTGTTCGCCCACACACAATGGAGAATGCCAAGAGTAAGAGTCTGTTAGGTCCTTATCAGACGTTGACGAGGGGGTGACCCCACGACTCCTACAGATAGGCCTACCCTGTGTCCCTGAAGATAGAAGGCCCATGAAGACTCGCATGGACCCGCCTGGGCCCGCTAATTGGCACCGACATAGGAGTCTGCGACTCACAAGGAAGGTGCGAAGACCTGTCGTATGGAGCAAGTTAGGGTTAGGAAAGCTTACCTGTAAACGTAGATGAACTCCCCGAGACCTAGCCCAGTATATAAGGGCTAGGAGGGGCCACGCCGAAGGCAACCAATATCATCTATAACCCTAGCCTTGAGCGCTCCGGCCTTGGCATCCAATGTAATCGCATCTCCCTCATCAAAAATATCGAGCAGGAACGTGTCCTCCTGTTTGCCGACGAGCTATCGTCCAACCTGTGCTTCTCATGACTAACCCAGGGTCCCTGACCATGGGATTTGCCGGGGTTGATCCCCGTCAATTGGCGCCGTCTGTGGGAACTACACAGGTTGGGATCACGATCTCGGCGGTCCCGTCTTCAGCAAGCCACAACTCAAGGGCAAGGACCAGATCTAGCCCACTCGAAGGATTCAAGATCACGGCGAACATCTCTGCCACCCCATCAAGACCGCTCGGGCTACAATTGTGCCAGGACCGATACTACAGTAACGGCCAAGTGCAGCGTCAGCGCCGAAGGAATCGACGACCCAGAAGAACGGCGAGAGGCCTCTACGAAGGAATTCCACTCGACGAACCGCGACGCGCAGCGGAGGACTCGCAAATCTTTCGACAACCCACCGCCGCCCGGGCACCCGCCTCACATCAAGACGATGACTACGAGATCGAAACCAGCGATCAGTAGAACCATCGCTAAGGAAGAAGGAATCGACGACCCAAAAGACGCGCACGGGAGATCTACGGCGAGGCTCCAATGAACGAGCCACGTCACGCAGCCGTGGAACCGACGGACACTCGACGACACGCCGTCGCACGAGCACCTGCCGCCAGCCAGGACAGCGACTCCGAGACACAGGTGGGCGAGTACTATGACCCAGATCGAAAGCCAGATGAATTCGCCAACCTCATCAAGAACCAAGATATGAGTTGAGGAATCGAAACCGACCCTCGTTTCCACGAACACCCAGAGGATCATGAGCAAATCTTCAGAATATCAAGAAGGAAGAGGCACGCCGGATCTAGCAAACTCACGATTAGAGAGCAGCTAGTAGGACCCTGCACGATCCACAGCTTCGAGGACGACTGGGGACGCGTCAGGTCAGGTCACACTTTGGGAGACTGCCGCCTTTCAACGAGCTAGCCGATGACCTCAAGAAGGAGAAGCAGAAAGAAGACAGGCGCAACCGGCGACCCGAACAATCGCCGCCCTCAAGCCCGGAAGGACGTCACAGCCCGATGCAAGGACCGGTGCTCATGATCCAAGAGGGAAGGGTGCCGCAAACACAACGCGACGCCTATGCCCTGCAAGCTAGAGCAGCCGAGAGCATAAATATAGTCGAAGTCTACCAGCTACATGATACGGAGACTAGCATCACGTTCTCACAGGAAGACCATCCACCCGCAGTCCCAAGACCGGGGCACGCGCCCCTGGTGCTCGATGCACAAATCGGAGGGTACGACATGGATAGGGTCTTCATGGACGGAGGCAGCAGCATGAATATCTTCTTCGCCAGCACCCTGCAAAAGATGTTGATCCCACGATCAGTATGGAAGAAATCGAGCACCGCGTTACACGGGGTAGTCCCAGGAGAAGCAGCCACATCCCTCGGAGTCGTCAAGCTCGAAGTTGTCTTCGGCAACCGACGCAAATTCCCAAAGCACGTCCTCGAGTTCGAATTACTCGACTGGCAGTCGTAGTGTCACGCCATATTGGGACGGCCAGCATTCACGCAGTTCATGGCGGTTCCACACTACGCCTACCTCAAGCTCAAGATGACAGGATCCACGAGAGTCCTCACGATCAACGGAAGCTTCATCAAATCAGATCAATGTGACCGTGACTTTCACAAAATCTCCAACACATTCGGAACCAAACAAGAACTAAGAGAAATAGCCATGGTGACGGACAAGAGTACCTTCCCATTGGTGAGCCGAAGCGAATCTAAGGAGTACGGACGCGACTTCAGCATCAACAACGACACAGTCACTCACCAAGTGCACCCAACGGACCCGGACAAAACAGTCCGCGTGTACGCCCACCTACCAGAGGAGCAGGCGATGGCTCTCATCGCTTTCCTTCGAGATGAGTGGGAAATATTCGCCTGGTGCCCAGCCGACATGCCTGGAATACCACGCGAATTCGTAGAGCACGCCCTACGCATCAAGCAAAACACGAAGCCAGTGAAGCAAGCTCTGAGACGATTCTTGGAGCCCAAGGGCAGAGCAATCGGAGAGGAAGTCAACCGGTTACTCGACGCCCAGTTCATCCGAGAAACGAAGAGAGCCACCAGGATAGCCAACCCAGTGCTGGTGCCCAAGAAAGACATGACCGTGCTGCGCATGTGTGTCGACTACGGACCAGTCAACAAGCATTGCCCGAAGGACCACTTCCTCCTTCCTAGAATCGATCAGATAATCGACTCGACAGCAGGGTGCGATCTACTTTCCTTTCTTGATGCCTACTCAGGATACAACCAGATCAGGATGAAGGAAGAAGACGAAGAGCACACATCGTTCATCACCCCCTATGGCGTATTCTGCTACAGGACCATGCCCTTCGGGGTCAAGAACGCAGGTGCCACATACCAGCGAATGATGCAGGCCTGCCTGAAAGAGAAAATCGGAAGAAACGTGCAAGTCTATGTGGAAGACATCGTCATCAAGACCTACAAAGCAACCACACTACTCAATGACCTGTGCAAAACCTTCGCAGCTCTCAACAAATACAGAATCAAACTCAACCCAAAGAAGTGCGCATTCGGCGTACCGGCGGGGAAGCTGCTCGGCTATATGGTCTCTGCCTGAGGAATCGAGGCAAACCCTGAGAAAGTCCAAGCCATCGCCCGAATGCAAGAACCAACTGACATCAAAGGAGTACAACAGCTCACTGGAAAACTCGCAGCCCTAAGCCGCTTCATCAGCAGGCTGGGAGAACGCACGCTGCCTTTCCATCAGCTGCTCAGGAAAGGAGAGAAATTCGAATGGACGGAGGAAGCCCGCCAAGCATTCGCGAACCTGAAAAAGACACTCTCCACCCCACCAATCCTGGCGGTACCCAAGGAACGAGAGAAGCTATACCTCTACGTGGCAGCACATAACAGTGTAGTAAGCACAGCGCTCGTTATCGAACGCGCAGAATAAGGCAAGATCCAGAGCATCCAGAGACCAATCTACTACCTCAGCATGCTCCTGACCAAATCCCAGTAGCGGTACCCGCATTATCAGAAGCTACTACTGGCCGTCATCATGACCTCAAGAAAGGTGTCCCACTACTTCGACGAGCACCCTATCACAATCGTGAGCAACGCACCACTCGCTGACATACTCAACAACCTTGGAGCGACTAGACGAGTCGCCGAGTGGAACATTGAGCTCAGCCCACGGGACCTGCAGTTCAAGCACCCAACAACCATCAAAGCCCAAGTACTCCCAGATTTCCTGGTCGAGTGGACGGAGGTTAAGACACCAGGCCCCTCAGACCTATCAAGTTCATGGTCAATGTTCTTCGATGGGTCCAAGAGATAACAAGGAGCCGGGCAGGAGTTGTGCTCATCTCCCCTAAAGGAACAAAGCTAAAATATGTCCTCCAGATCAACTTCAGTCACGCCTCCAACAACGAAGCAGAATACGAGGCACTCCTCCATGGCATGCGCATGGCCAAAACATGCGGAGCCACTCGCCTCATAATCTACGGGGACTCCAATCTCGTCGTCCAGCAGAAGATGAGAAACTGCGACGCAATAGCCGACAACATGGCGGCCTACTAGAAGCTCTACAACGCACTCGAAGGAAGTTTCGACGGTTGCGAGCTCAACTACATCACCAGGGCCAACAACACAGAAGTTGACGAACTCGCGAACATCGGTTCGACCTGAGGACCAATACCACCCGGCGTTTTTCTCGAAAGCATCACCGGAGATCCATCAAGGTACAGGCAGCAGCACCTGAAGCAGTCGTGGACGGCGAGGACGCAACAGACCCGGCGCAGGTGGCAGCAGCAAGCCCATCAGAAGGCACAAGCACCAACACACTTGACAGCACAGCTCCGACAGATCTCGAAGGACCTGTCTGGGCAAAACCGTTCCTCTGATTCCTAATCGAAGGTACGCTACCTCAAGACGTGGCCGAAGCACGACGCATCAGCCGACGATCCAAGGCGTTCACGGTGATCAACAAACAGCTATACAAGCACAGCATCACCCAGATACTCCAAAGGTGCATCGACGAAGAGGACGGCAAAGCCCTACTGCTCGAAATCCACGAAGGCACCTGCGGGCACCATGCGAGCAGTCGAGTACTCGTGTACAAAGCATTTCGAGCCGGGTTCTATTGGCCCACAGCCATGAAAAACGCAGAGGAAATCGTGCGACGTTGTGTCGCCTGCCAGAAATTCGCCAACAGGACACACGCTCCTGCCTCAGAGCTCAAGACCATACCACTATCCTGGCCGTTCGCCACCAGGGGACTCGACATGGTGGGCCCACTCAAGAAATCATCAAAGGGCGGAAGGACACACCTGCTCGTCGCAGTCGACAAGTTCACTAAATGGATTGAAGCAGTGCCCATCACCAGCTCCACAGCCCTCACGGCTGTCAACTTCATAAAATCGATCATCTTCAGGTTCGGAGTGCCACACAATATCATCACGGACAACGGCACGAACTTCACAGCCGTGGAATTCCAGAACTTTTGCGAAGAACTGGGCATCAAAATCAATTATGCATCAGTCACGCACTCGTAGTCCAACGGCCAAGTGGAAAAAGCAAACAGCCTTGTATGCGGGGGAATCAAGAAGCGGCTCCTCGCACCACTCGAGCAAGCCGCCAGCAACTGGGTAGAAGAACTCCCCGCGGTACTATGGATCCTACGAACTACACCAAACACCGCGACCCAATACACACCCTTCTTCATGGTGTACGGTCCAGAGGCAGTACTACCACATGATCTCAAGTTCGGAGCACCTCGGGTCACCGGGTACGAAGAAGAAAAAGCAGAAGAAGCATTACAAGATGACAAAGATACAGCTGACGAAGCAAGAGATGCAGCCCTAGCAAAATCAGAGGGGTACCAGGACAAGCTACGCACCTACCAAAGCAGTCTGATATAAGAGAAGGTCCATAAACTTGCCCCCCAACGGGAAGGACCATTTATAGTCTCAGAAGTCATCAGAGGTGGCGCCTACAGGCTGAAGAACTCGAAGACAGACGCAGACGTGGGTAACCCATGGAACGTAGCAAACTTGCGACTGTTCTATCCGTAGTCCCCATCGGTCAGACATGACTGGCAACTCATGTAGCCGCTCGACCGCAATAAAATAAATGCTACCCAAATACTTCCATCTCAAAGCACTCGGGGGCTTAATCATAAAATCCCCCTAAGAGACTCTATCGCCTACGCGATCTTAACCAAAGCACTCGGGGGCTTAAGCATAAAATCCCCCCGAGAGATGCTATCGCCTACGCGATCTTCACCAAAGCACTCGGGGGCTTAAGCATAAAATCCCCCCGAGAGACGCTATCGCCTACGCGATCTTAACCAAAGCACTCGGGGGCTTAAGCATAAAATCCCCCCGAGAGACGTTATCGCCTACGCGATCTTAACCAAAGCACTCGGGGGGCTTAAGCATAACCCCCCCCCCCCCCCGAGAGACGCTATCGCCTACGCGATCTTAACCAAAGCACTCGGGGGCTTAAGCATAAAATCCCCCCGAGAGACGCTATCGCCACTCAAGCGATCTTAACCAAAAAACTCGGGGGCTTAAGCATAAAATCCCCCCGAGAGACGCTATCACCACCTACACGATCTTAACCAAAGCACTCGGGGGCTCAGGCATAAACATTCCCCAAGACACGCTACGGTCCTATTCGAAAAACACAAAGTTAGCAATCTTCAAGTCTTCACCCGGACGACAAACAACCAAGACTCGGGGACTACCCCAGAGTTGAACCGCAAGGAAATACGCAAAGTTTTAAGCCTACGTTTGACTCTACAACTCAAACGTAGCCTCGGGGGCTACTCCCATCGGGAGCGCTGTTGCGCACCCAATAGAACACACTAGAAAGTTAAAGTCGGTGCATCACGGGAGGAGTCGAAGACATTTCACACCACCAGATGGAGTCAAAGACATTTCACACTACCAGATGGAGTCGAAGACATTTCACACTACCAGATGGAGTTGAAGACATTTCGCGCTATCAGATGGAGTCGAAGACATTTCACGCTATCAGATGGAATTGAAGACATTCTGCACTATCAGAAGGAGTCGAAGACAGTGCATCACAGGAGTCAAAAACAAAGTTTATTGCAAGATCTCAACCATAGCTTGAATTCAACCATAAAGGTATAAAAGGACTCAACTACATTTGGATAGAAGGAAGCTCCTGTTACAAGAGGGAATTACCCTAGGAATTAAGACTTCTACATGTGTGCCCATGAGGGGTAATCAACTCTAGTACAAGGGCATCACCACAGACAAAGGAAAAGGAAACTAGCAGAGGATGTCAATGACATAACAAAAGGGTGAAGCTCGACTTATTTTTCGATGCTCCACCAGCTTCTTCTCCTGCTCCACCAGCTTCTCCTCCAGCTGCAGCTGCACGCCTTCTTCTCCAGCTGCACAGCTTCTTCTCCGAGTTGCCAGCGAAGATGAGGCCGCCTCCAGTTCTACAAGGTCGCCTGGCGCACCCGCTTGATCGACGGATTGACGTCGATGTCCTCTTCTGAGCTGATGGATACGGCATCACCACCTGAGGAGTCGCCAGAAAACGGAGATGTAGAAGATGCAGGCGTAGGACTCCTCGACCTTGTGGAGTTGTCGCTGCTCGACTCCTGCCAGTGCGGATCCATGTTGTTGCCGCTCGGGTCGAACGCGCGGATAGTGACAGTTCTTTCACCGTCAAAACGACAGCTGAGCATATCGCCATCTCGCAAATTCAACCGCCGAGCAAACAAACTCCAACCAGAGCCAAGAAAAATCAAGCGGGAACTATCAACCTCCAAGTCAACATAAGAAGGAGATCGACAGCTCCCTTGAAGATGCAGAAGCAAGCCATCTAAGCCACGTTCAGAGACAATGGAGGAAAAAGTAGAGGGAAGAAGAACGCGATTGTCGCTCTGGCCACGAACGCGTAAAAGAAAATCATAGCGCCAGAATCCCTCCTCCAAGGGAGAGGAGGAAGGCATTGGCGCCGTACCATGGCGACCACCGCGACATGAGCGGGGTGTACGGCCACCACGGCCACAACAAACACGGCCATGGCCAACACCTCGCCTGGGAACCATGAGAGGAAGAAGAGAAGAAGGAAGAGGCAAAGCAGCAAGATGGATAGAGCCGAAACGCTGTGGAAGAGAAAGGCTTATTTATAGAACAAAAATCTCCCAGCACAGAGAAGCCAAGACGACAGCAGCAATTAATTCAAAGACCAAACGCCGCAGACGTCTTAGATTCCAAGACCAAGATGCTTTCCCACGGGACGCACTGTGCGTGAGACGCGTCAATTCACGCGCGTTTCCAACATGCGTATCGGAAACTCAACCAGCGCCTGCTACAGCGGTCATCATTATGACCGGTCATGAAGACGTGACGGTTCACTGGCGGAGCATCCCTGACAGCCATCAAACAGAGGCATCGTTATCCTGACAAGCGGTGAAGAATACCAACAGACATCAAGAATGATTTCTTAAACACATTTTTCAAAATATATTTAAACTACCATCAGGAGCGCACATCATGAGAGTCCCAGGTGCTCCCTCACCTAAAGGTCAGCAATGTGCTCGAGTGATCACTCGCACTCATGAGAGTCTCGGGTGCTCCCTCAACCCGATGCAAGACAAACATTCACTCGCCAAGGTCATATGGCGCTAGAGTCTCAGGTTCTCCCTCACCTCAAGAACCGAAACGGCATTCGAGTGACTACTCGCGAAGAACCCCCCGTCCGAGCACTCGAAACAAGCTCCACGGGTGAATGAGTGAACAGCTCGCTTGATGTTTTGTTCCAAGCGGGTGCAATACTATTAGGCTCCGCGCCTCAAAAACACACGTCCTGGAACACGATACACTGTGCCCAGATGCCACGCAAGATTAGCGTGTAGGTAAGACCCCGCTGCGAAGTTCGGCCAGGCTGGGACTTGCCGAAGAGCGATTTCACTCCCAACCTTTTCCATGCGCTGCGCATGATAGAAAAAGGCGGGCGGACGCGCCTTAGGCTATGCACATTACTGGCGAAAAATGAACACCGTAAGACCTGAAGCGGCAGGACTTTTGCTCGACACCAGTGTTCCAAGCTCACGTCGAGGGACGTTGGTTTGATTGGGCTACTGCGGTATTTGCCACTAGCGCAATTCACCAAGGCTCGACCAGTCGACTCCTTGGGCCCTTTCAGCTTAGCATCCCTCGAAATAGGTTTTGTCATGGCCACAAGACTTCCAGCGACCCGCGGTTGTACCGCGCATACAAATGACCGACAAATGGATGTACTCGGCGACTCTTCGAGTCCCCCAGGCACTCGGGGGCTACTGACGAGGGGGTGACCCCACGACTCCTACAGATAGGCCTACCCGGTGTCCCTGAAGATAGAAGGCCCATGAAGACTCGCCTGGACCCGCCTGGGCCCGCTAATTGGCACCGACATAGGATTCAGCGACTCACAAGGAAGGTGCGAAGACCTGTCGTATGGTGCAAGCTAGGGTTAGGAAAGCTTACCTGTAAACGTAGATGAACTCCCCGAGACCTAGCCCAGTATATAAGGGCTGCGAGGGGCGACGCCAAAGGCAACCAATATCATTTGTAACCCTAGCCTTGAGCGCTCCGGCCTTGGCATCCACTGTAATCACATCTCCCTCATCAATAATATCGAGCAGGAACGTGTCCTCCTGTTTTCCGATGAGCTATCGTCCAACCTGTGCTTCTCATGACTAACCCAGGGTCCCTGGCCATGGGATTTGCCGGGGTTGATCCCCGTCAGACGTCTATTCCTTATACTGATGCCAAGGGAAATCAGAAGTACAGAGTGGTTCTTTGCCCGTTCTTGGACATCATGCACCGCGTCTTCAGGACTTCTCTGTTCCCCCGAGTG
Organism: Bromus sterilis; assembly: GCA_950022295.1. Classification (NCBI taxonomy): domain Eukaryota; kingdom Viridiplantae; phylum Streptophyta; class Magnoliopsida; order Poales; family Poaceae; genus Bromus; species Bromus sterilis. The sequence goes on from OX465598.1 coordinate 316,227,516, forward strand.
GGAAATCTGGACATGGTTCACAGCTATCTGGTAAACATGCTTCTCCTCTGTGTGGAGTGCAAGGGCACCACGCAGACCTTGGATGTTTGTGACATCATGTGGGAGGAGACCTATTCTGTGGTGATGGAACGAAAGGTTCCCATTTATGGACCTTATCTTCAGGTCCTCTTCGAGATCACGTGGGCAGCTACCTTTGCTGTTGAGCGCCTTCCGTTGGGCCTCTGACTGCTCACGAGGAGGTTCAGTTGCGCATCAAGGACAACTGGGTTGGAGGTCATGGTCCTGCGCATGGTTCCCCTCCTCTTGTCGGGTCTGATGAGGAGATTCAGGAGGAGCCGGAGGCCGGTGGCGGCAGTGTTCCCCGCACTCGCTCTGGTGCGAGCTTTGGTGCGGGTGGTTCGTCTTCTACACAGGGTCTTGAGCAGCCTGGATGGGCTGCCAAGCTCACCAGGAAGGTGAAGCAGCTCTTCTGCCTTCAGACTGACGTTCAGCACCGCCTGTATGAGGCCCACAGGAGGGAGAAGGAGAACAGGCTGCTGCAGAAGGCTTTCTACAAACAGCAGGGCATGACCGTCGAGAGTGGGTCCGAGCGGAGCATCACTCCCGAGGACAAGTGGATCTCCCAGTTCAGCGCGTGGGACCTCACTGATGATGTGCCTGGCCCTTCGTCCACTGCTCAGCAGCCACCTACTGATGAAACAGAGGCAGCAGTCGAGTCTGAGGAGTCTAACGATGACGAGGACTACGACCAGGACGACGAGTAGTTCATCACCATGGGACGCTAGGTCATTCTCTGCCTTTTTGGCGTCTCGATGCCAAAGGGGGAGAGAGTTCTAGGATTCCGATTTGCATCTTCTTAGGGTTGGGCGAGTCACAAGCGTGTTTTATTTGTCTCATCTGCTCCGCTTGTGAACTCCGTTTATTTGCTTTGGTTTTTAGTCCGTCTTGTGAGACTTCCGTGATATATGGTGTGAGACATATGCTATCTTATGTTTGTACTCTTATTGTCTGGTTATGTGTTGCTATGTTATGACATGTTATCCTTATGCTCACATATTTGTCTTGTCTAGCTTAGTATGGCCTAGTTTATAAAATATAGGGGGAGTGTCCTCCTTATGTGTGCGTCCTGCGTTCCAGAGGCATATCTAAAATGATGCACATGTCAAGGGGGAGCCTGTCTATATTTTATAAACTAATGGCATGTTGTTTTAAATTCCCTATTTTTATTGTGCAAATCTTGTGTTGTCATCAATACACCAAAAAGGGGGAGATTGATAGGGCATGTTTTCCCTTGATTGGTTTTAGTGATTGATGACAATACATTTGCAGACTAACCGGATGCGATGAGCATTTCAGATAAGTACATTATTGGCACAAGACGGTTATTGCCCCCTCGGTGTATGAAGCGTGAAGACGGAGTTTTTCTTTCGATCTCCTTTTTGATATTTGAGTCGTAGGAAAATCGTACTATGAAGAGGGGATCCGCTTTGGAAATGGTGGGTGGAATCATCACACGTCTCACTTTCTGCACCCACATATTTCTCTTGCGTTATGGAGGTGTGGAATCATATGGGGATGGGCTCCCTGGCTCTGCCAGGGCGGTAGTTCCGCGCCGCGGTAGTACCGGACCCAGTACCGCAACCACTACCGGAATCCCACTGGACTCTGCGGTAGTGGGGGCGGCACTGGGGCTCGGTAGTACCGCTCCTGAAGCGGTAGTACCGGACCCAGTACCGCATCCACTACCGGATTCCCACTGGACTTTGCGGTAGTGGGGGCGGCACTGGGGCTCGGTAGTACCGCGGAGCGGTAGTACCGTGCATGGTACGGTAGTACCGCGCCCCGGTAGTACCAGGGCCAGTACCGCAACCACTACCGGAATCCCTCTGGACTCCACGGTAGTGGGCACGGTAGTGACCCTCAGTACTACCGGTGGCACGGTAGTACTGCTCTCGGTACGGTAGTACCGCAGCGCGGTAGTACCGCTTCTGAAGCGGTACTACCGTGGTTGGTGGACAGCCAACGGCTGCATTTAAGGCCACCTATAAAATGGGGTCTTCTTCCCCATTGAGACTCACCTCATTTATTGCTCTCACCTCCATTGACGCCCAAGCTCCATTCTTGCCCGATCTCCCTCCCTAGCCATCAAAACTTGTTAATTCTCTAGGTTTTGGAAGAGGAGGCCCCGATCTACACTTCCACCAAAGGATATTTGATTCCCCCCACTAATCCCGTGTGGTTCTTGTTACGCTTTGGTGCGTTGGTGCCCTAGATGGAAGAGGTCACCTCGAAGCCACATTCCATTGTGTTGAAGCTTTGTGGTTTTGTTGGGAGCCTCCAATTAAGTTGTGGAGTTTTCCCCAACCTTGTTTGTAAAGGTTTGGTTGCCACCTTCAAGGCCGCCTCGTAGTGGATCACGACATCTTACATCGGTAAGAGCGTGAGGAGAAATAGGGTGGCCCTCGTTGGCTTCGTGTGAGCATTGTGCTCCTCACCCTCTCCAAACGGAGACGTACTTCTCGAAAGAGAAGGAACTTCGGAAACATATCCTTGTCTCCCCTGTTCCCCTTTACCTTTACTTTTTGCAAGTTACCTTCCATGCTTATTTATTGCTTGCTTGTTATATCATAGTTGTTGGCATATAGGTTGCTCACATAGTTGCATATCTAGACAACCTATATTCCATGTTGAGCCTAAATTGTTAAGAAAAGTTTAAAAAGTGTTAGTCACCTATTCACCACCCCCCTCTAGTCGACATTCCGATCCTTTCAACTAGTACCTTTGTTATCAGGTTTATTAGGTTGTTTTTGATACATCGTGATCCTCATATATCCTTTAGCTCGTCCCTGAATGATCTGAGTAGACTGGCTTTCCGGTGGTCCTTTGGGATGGAGGAGATAGGCTTATGGGAGGAGCTACTGGAATGCATTGCTTTGCACAACCCTTCCCTCGCCCCCGGTGTGACCTCGTGGCACCTGGAACCGAATGGTCGCTTCTCCATCCATTTTATTTACGTGGCCATTTGTACGTCCCTGGGCCCCGATGAACTTTCCGTAATTTGGGAGGTTAGACTCCCTTTGAAGATCAATATCTTCTTAGAGGATTCATGGGAATTTACCATTGGGTGTGGAAGTGGTTAAGCGTAATTTCCATGGGGATGGTCTTTGCCCCTTTTACGAGGTGGAGGAAGACTTGAACTACATTTTATTCACGTGCAATGAACTGCGCTTTCCATGGAGCTGTTTTCATGAAGTTGTTGGAGGCGGGTGGCGCCTCGCCAACTTCCGCTGATTTTTTTTCTAAGATCTAGGCCCAGCTCGGCGCTGACGGGGATCAACCCCGGAAAATCCCATGGTCAGGGACCCTGGGTTAGTCATAGAGAAGGCACAGGTCGGACGATACTCGTCGGCTAACAGGAGAAGCGCTTCCTGCTCGATATTATTGCATGAAGGGGCGATTACAGTGGAGGCCAAGGCGAGTTCTCGCAAGGCTAGGATGAATAGATGCGTATTGTGTTGTCCCGGACGTCTCCCCTCCCAGCCTTTATATACTAGGCTAGGTCTCGGGGAGTCCGTACTAGGTTACAGAGATGGTTTCCTAGTTCTAGTCTTGCCTTGTAATCCAAGTTGCACCTTCCATGTTAATCGTGGACTCCTACGTCGGTGCCTGGTCGGGCCAATAGTGGGCTTGTCGTAGCTTCCCAACGGGCCTTCTGTCTTCATACGCACCAGGTAGCCTTTCATGCAGGAGTCGTGGGGTCACCCCCTCTTCAGTAGCCCCGAGTGCCTGAGGGACTCGAAGAGTCGCGCAGGGACTCGAATTCATCTGCGCTTTATTGTTTGCAAGCGTGGCATCGCCACGGGTCGCTGGCAGTTTTGAGCCATGACAATATCTGTTTCGAGGGATTTGCTAAGTTGAAAGGGCCCAAGGAGTCGACTGGTCGAGCCTTGGTGAATTGTGCTAGTGAAAAATACCACAGTAGCCCAATCAAGCTCACGTCCCTCGACATGAACTTGGAACGACCGGTGTCAAGCAAAGTCATGCCGCTGCAGGTCTTATAGGATCAATTGCTGCCAGTCTAAGCACATAGCCTGAGCGTGTCCGCTCGGCTCTTTCTATCATGCGAGCGCATGGAAAATGTCGGGAGTGAAATCGCTCTGCGGCAAGTCCCGGCTCGGCTGTTCTGTGCAGCGGGGTCTTACCTACGCGCTAAGCTTGCGCGGCATCTGGGTACAGTGTGTCGTAGCCCAGGCATAATTGTTTTTGTAGAAGCACGGAGCCTGGTTAGTGATGCACCCACTTGGAATAAACAATCAAGTGAGTTGTTTCAGTAGTCACTCGCGGAGCTTGTAATGAACTCAGACGAGGAAAATAAGAAAGCACCCACTCGGAATGTCGTCGAGTGCGCGAGTAGATTGTACTTGTTGAATCACTGAGTCTTTTCACGAGTAGTCGCTCGAATACTTTACTGACTTTGAGGTGAGGGAGCACCCAAACTCTGAGAGTATGTTGTTTCTGCTGGTGCGAGTGATCACTCGAGCACATCTTTGCCTTCTGGGTGAGAGAGCACCCGCACTCGAATAAAGGTACTCCCAATGGGAGTAAAAGATTTTTTGAAATAATATGAAAAAGCTTGTAAAGAGCTGAATGCTGACCGTAGATGCGTGCTTCAGACGCATTGCTGAGGTGTGACGTTTGCTGGTCCGCCTGACAGATTGGGTCGCCATGTCAAGTAAAAATGAAGTGACTTGACATCTGTTCCCCAAAATTTCGCGTTGCGTGATGATGGCCCTCATATTTCGCGCGCGGTGGGCGGTATGGTTAGTGCGCCGGTTGAGTTTTCCATGTTTCTCGGCTATCGTGGGAACGTGCCACGTCTACTGGATTCCGGAACAAGCGGTGACGATTTTCTTGCTCCGGCTGTTGGTTAAATACCGGGGGGTCTGGTTTGTTTAGGTTTTCACCCAGCCATTGCTTTCTCCTGCCTCTCTTTCTTCTTCCTTCCTTGTTCTTTGTCTCCCGCTTGTATTTTCGTGTGGTTTGCTGGTTAAGATCCATGTCCAAGCGTCCCCGTAGTGCAGCACAGGAGTCGGCGAGGATGACCGGCAGATGGGAGCGCTTTGCTTTTCGAACTGCAGGTCTGGATGAACTGGTGGCCGACGGCATGGTGGCGCGCGGTGCCGCCCGGATTCATGGGGATGAGGAGGTTCCTGCACCCCGTCCAGATGAGCGGGTATGCTTTCAGAGTTTCTTCCCCCGTGGTTTTGCACTTCCCATTCATCCTTTCCTCCGGGGATTGCTTTGCGCCTATCAGTTGCAACTGCATGATTTGACTCCCAATGGGATTCTGCACATTGCCTGTTTCATTACGCTCTGTGAGGGTTTTTTGGGGATCTATCCCCATTCGGGCCTCTGGAAGCGTCTCTTCAATGTGAAGAGGACAAATTCTGAATATGCCATTGGGGGTGTGGGATTTCCATTAAGGATAAATCTTCCTATTTTGATCTGGAGAAGTTGGACTCCGTCTTTTCGTGGCGGAGGAGTTGGTTTTATCTGAAGGACCGGTGCGTTGAAGGTCGGCAGTTTTCTGCCCCCTTTCGATCCTGCTACGCGGGCGGTTAAACGATCTTCATGGGAACATCCTTTGTCTGCTCGCGAAGCGTATCTCGTGGAACCGTTTGTGCAAAGGATTACTGCTTTGAAGGATGAATTGACTGGTGGCCAGCTTAGCTCCGTGTTTGTCAAGAGACGTGTGCAGCCGCTTCAGCATCGGGTGCGTCCCATGTGGCAATACACTGGTCCTGATGATTCGACCAGGTGTTCACCCGAGGATTTTTCCGATGACGATCTTTTGGCCCGGGTTCAGCAAGTCACAAAGTGCACGAGCATTGGGGAAGAGAGTCTTGTTCGCCCCTACTCTGCTGACTTGCCTCTCCCTCAGGTACTTGTCTTTGAATTATTTGCTTGTACTATTGACTCGTTTCTGTTGATTGCTGATGTTGTTTTGATCTGTAGGGTCACATCCCTTTGTTGAACAACCCGCCGCAGCCTAAAGATGCAGATATACTCGATGAGCCTGGTGAGGTTGATGCTGATCATGTGCCTGCGGGTGATGGGGGTGCTTCTGGCACTTCGGGTGCTGTTGCTGTCGAGTCCACGGGTGTCCCGCCGCCAGTTGCGGATGACTCTAGGGATTCGAGTCCTCTTCGTGTCAAATGCGCTCGCCCTTTGAGTGCGAGTGGTCGTGATGCGATGGGTGGTGGTGATGACTTGTCGGCGGTCGTGCAGCCTGCTGTCCCGTGTCCTCCCTCGGCTGTCCCAAAGAGACGCATGTTCGGTATATTGCTCCGTCCGGGCGCTGCTCCTGCTGGGTTAGTGTAACTTTCCTCTTTGTCTTTCTTTTTATTCTTTGCTTTTACTGGTATTCTGAAGATACGTCGCTTGCAGGACTGCTCCTGCTCCGACTGCTTCCTCTGCGAGTGCTGGTACTACCGCTGCTCCTTCGACTAACTCTGGCGCGGCGTCTGATCGGCTGGCTGGTTCCGCTACTCCTGCGGCTTCGGGTGCTCGGACGACTCCCGTGACTGCAGGCGCGGAGGGAACTTTTGCGGCTGCTCCGTCTGGGGGGTCTGCCGCGGCTGTTGCGGCTCCTGAAGGGGACTTTCCTCCGGACGTTAAACCTGTTATCCCTGAGGAGCACTTCTTGGCGAGGCGGGATCTTTCTGCCGAGGATAAGGCGAAGTTCTTTGATCTTATGGCGGAGCAGGTATGTGATTTCTTTGCCCTTCTGTGCTTTGCTATAGTAGCCCCCGAGGCTGCAAGCAGTCACTTGTGAGTGGTTGTAGTCTATGATTTTTGTCTTCCTTTTGGTCGGTCTTATACATATTGGGAGCACGGCAGTGCTCCCAATGGGAGTAGCCCCCGAGGCTGCAAGCAATCATTTGTGATTGGTTGTAGTCTTTGATTTTCTTCTTTCCTTCGCTTGGATTTGATGTATTTGCTTGGGTGCAACCTTTATTCCGGATGTGCGAACATGTGCTGACTGAAACTGATCGGTGGCGACGTGCTCATGACTCGGTCCAGGGCAGCTTGACTGCTATGAGACGTGAGATTCTGATTCTTGGTTTTTGTTTCTTTTGCTGATTGAAACTGTCTGACTGATGTTTTGTTCCGTAGGCCGCAAGAAGGGTGTTGACAAGCGGGCGAAGGCTGCAAAGAAGGAGCTTGCCAAGCTTCAGGATGCTCTGGAGTCCAAAGAAAAGGAGCTGCAGGCGCAGCATGGCGAGCTCGAGCGGTTGCGGCGGGTGGAGGAGCGGTTTCTCCAGGTTGAGAAGGCTGGGTGCGAGCTTCTGCAGGATTTGGCGAATTCTTTGACTGGTGAGCGGATTTTTCCTGGCGTCCGTTTATTGGGTTCTTTTTTGTTTCTGAGGCTGCTGGATTTTTTCTCTCTTTCCCTGTTCCCAGGCTCTGCGGGTGTTGGGGCGGTGGAGGTGGCTACTGCGGGTTCGGGTGTTCTCCGTAGCTCTGTAGATGATGTCTCGGGCACTGTTGTGGCTGTTGGGGATGTCTGTGCTCGGGCTTCAACTCTCCTGAAGCTTCTCCATGAGCATATGTTCCCAGATGTGCCGAAGCGTCCTGAGGGTCTTGATTCTCTGGTTGCTGCCTTCGGTCCGGATGGTGATCAGCTGGAGGGCTTGGTTCGTGAGAACGTGGTTAGTGGGCTTGCCACGTCTATTGTTGTTCTTCTGGGTCATGGTGTCCCCATTGAGGATTCCATGGTAGATAGCTTGCCTGATTACACGGACGAGCAGAGTGCTCGAGCTACTCGGCTGGCCCGCCAGCTGCAACTGGTCGTGGAGGCGAACAATTCTTCGGTCGAGGAGTAGGGTGAACCTGTTTTTGTTTTGAGAACTTTCAGCTGTAATGTGCCTCCTGCGGGACGGCGGATCTAATTCGTGGACCTGCTTTGCTATCTTGTGCTGCTTGTTGCCTTGTTTCCTTTGACTTGTTTCTCTTTGCGGTAGGCCATCCCGGGCGTTTCTCGGGCTTGGAATTTGCTGAAGGAGGACGCTCGCGAGGGTGCTTATGATTCCGTTTGCTTGAGGCTGAAAGAGGCCGAGCGTGAGATCGTTCGGCTGAAAGGTGTTGTTGTGGTCCATCGCTCAAAGCGTGAACGTGCTGAGGCTGTCTTGGGGGGCTTGGCAGCTTGGATGGTGAAGCTGTCTGGTCTCCTGAAGGGTGAGTTTGTCCTTTTCTTCGGCCGCTCGGCTGTGCGGGTTCTTTTCCTTGTGCTCTGCGGCTTATCTTTGTTCTTCGTTGTGAAGTGCTTGCTGGGCGTTCTCGCGAGGAAGAGGAAGCAGTACAGTCTGAGTTGTTGCGGCTGGAGGACCCAGTTGTGCAGGCGAACAATCCTTTCTGGATGGATAGGGCGCGTGCTCGGGTGTTCGCCATTCTGCGCATGCGGGTTGAGCGGGTACCGCGGGCTCTTGAGTACTGCCGTGGGGTGTTTGGCAGGATTTTTGCTGAGTTTTACCCTTTAGATCATGTCCCTTCTTCTCTTGAGAAGCTTTGTCGGATGTTCTCCCAGCCTGCGGATCTTCGGCGCGTAGTTAATCACCAGATTTATGCAGGGGATCGTTGTGCTATTGACTTTGTCCATAGTCATTGGTCGGGGGTGGATATTATGTTGGCAGCTCGAGGTCATCCTGGTGGTCGAGCTCAGCCGATGGACGACCATTACGCCGTGGCGGATGAGCCTGCAAATGAAGTTGTGAAGTGGGTGGTCGATGATAATGACCTTCGGTTGGGTGCTCTGTGCAAGGTGAAGTCAGATCCTGGGGATTAGCCTTTGCTTGGCGTTGGTTCCTTTGCTGAGCAACGTATGTTGCTATTCTATTTTGCATTACTTTGTTCATCTGTTGTAAATCAAACTTGCGTGGTATAGGTTTGTCTTGTCGGCTGCAGAGTTTTTGGGCGAGGGGTCCCTTCTTGCTATTTTTTAGAGTCGCGTATGCGAAGAACGCCTCGGGGGGTGGCTGCTGCGGCGAGCCCCCGAGTGCCAATTTTTTTAGAGTCGCGTATGCGAAGAACGCCTCAGGGGGTGGTTGCTGCGGCAAGCCCCCGAGTGCCAATTTTTTAGAGTCGCGTATGCGAAGAACGCCTCGGGGGGTGGCTGATGCGGCGAGCCCCTGAGTGCCAAATTTTTAGAGTCGCGTATGCGAGGAACGCCTCAGGGGGTGGCTGCTGCAGCGAGCCCCCGAGTGCCAATTTTTTAGAGTCGCATATGCGAAGAACGCCTCGGGGGTGGCTGCTGCGGCGAGCCCCCGAGTGCCAATTTTTTTAGAGTCGCGTATGCGAAGAACGCCTCGGGGGGTGGCTGTTGCGGCGAGCCCCCCCCCCCGAGTGCCATTTTTTTAGAGTCGTGTATGCGAAGAACGCCTCGGGGGGTGGCTGCTGCGGCGAGCCCCCGAGTGCCATTTTTTTAGAGTCGCGTATGCGAAGAACGCCTCGGGGGTGGCTGCTGCGGCGAGCCCCCGAGTGCCAATTTTTTGAGAGTCGCGTATGCGAAGAACGCCACAGGGGGTGGCTGCTGCGGCGAGCCCCCGAGTGCCAATTTTTTTAGAGTCGTGTATGCGAAGAACGCCTCGGGGGGTGGCTGCTGCGGCGAGACCCCGAGTGCCAATTTTTGTAGAGTCGCGTATGCGAAGAACGCCTCGGGGGGTGGCTTCTGCGGCGAGCCCCCGAGTGCCAATGAGCGAAAAGAATTTTTGGAAGAATATTTTCAATATTTTCCTTTTGTTTCTTACATGAGGGGGGCTGCTGCTTGAAGACAACCCCTTTATTTGGATCGATGGCTTAGTAGCCCTAAGGACGGTAGATTGCTGTGGCTCCCTTTTGCTTCTATGGTAGGGCCTCTTCCTCTGATGTTGTGGCTCCGTTGGCTTGGTGAGCTCCGAAGGTTTCTGATATTTTGTGGAACTCTTTGTCCCAACGGTCGGATCTGACGAAGCTGCAGCTGACTGTGATCACTCCTCGCGGGCCTGGCATTTCCATCTTGAGGTAGGCGTAGTGTGGCACTGCCATGAAACGCGCGAAGGCTGGGCGCCCTAGGATGGCATGGTATTGTGATTTCCAGTTGACCACTTCGAAATCCAATGTCTCTTTGCGGAAATTGATCGTGCTGCCGAAAACTACCTCGAGACTTATTTTTCCAAATGGGTAGACTGCTTTCCCTGGCATGATTCCATGAAACGTTGTGCCTGAAGTTTTCAGTGCTGAGTTTTGGATGATCATTTCTTCCAAGGTTCTGGTGAATATGATGTTGATTCCGCTGCCGTCGTCCATGAAGACCCGCGACATATCGTAGTTTCCGATTCTTACTTCGAGTACTAATGCGGCGTGTCCCGGGCGCGGGATGGCTGGCAGGTGATCTTCTCGGGAGAAGGTGATTTCAGTCTCGGACCCGCGCAAGTATTCTGGGACGGCGGGGTGCGAGGAGACTGCGAGGAAAACTTGTCTGGTGACCTGCTTCTGCTGCCTGTTTGATGGTCTTCCTTTTTGTATCATGTAGATCCGGCCGTGCGCTTCTAGGTATTTTTCTTCTTCCTCGGGTGTCGCGCTCCGTTCTTGGATACTGCTACTTGCCTTGCTGGTATTGCGGGTGCTGGTGGTGCGTTGTGGGCGATGGTCCCAACTGCTACGCTTGCGAGAGGCTGTGCTGCTGTTGTTGTAGATCGCCTTTTTTCCTCTAAGAGCTCGATGAATCGCCTGCAGTTCCTGAAGGTGTGTCCTCGAGTGATGCCGGTCGTTTGTAAGTCGACTTGAAGTTCTCGATGAAGGTGCTGCGGAACTGTCTCCAGGAGTCGATTGATCCTCGTGATAGGTTCTTCAGCCAGTGTCGTGCCGACCTCTCGAGCATGAGTTGTATGTGTTGCATTGCTGTGATATTGGTTCCGCGCTGGAATTTTACGGCCGTTAGGTAGTCGTGGAGCCATGCTTGTGGTTCTTCCAGCCCGTCGTACTTGTGCGTTGTGGAGTTTAGCTTGAAACCTTTCGGCATCCTTGTTTTCCGTATGGACCGTGTGAAGCACAATGCTCCGCATGGTTCTACGTTCTCGTCGGAAGCTTGCTCGTCCGAGTACTCTTCGCGGGCTGATTGCCTTCGTCTTCCACGGTTGACTTTGCTTTGTGTTATGTCGTCACGTGCGTCTCGCCGATTGCTGTTGCGTCTGTTGCTGTTGTCGTCGCTGTCGTGGTTTTTGTTTTTGTTTGGGCGCTTGCGCCAGTCGTCGCTGATGTCGTCGTCGGGTGAACTGGGGTCCCTGTCCGAGGTCTGCTCGTGGGGAGCTCGTCTTGCGCCTGCTCTTTTGAGGGCTGAGATGACGTCTTTCATTATTTTGAGTGCCATCGTCGTGTTGTGATTTAAGCTGCCTTTCTTGCTTTTCTGAGCACGAGATAGGTACTCTTGGGCAGTTAAAAGGGCTTCGGCTGGCGTGAGTTGTTCTTCCTCGTCGTCGTCCTCTTCTAGCTTGAAGTCGTCATCTAGCTTGCGGGCCACCTTCTTCTTGTCTGTGCGTTCCAGATTGCTGAATCTGGATCTGGCTCGGATGGGGGAGTCGTAGTTGGAGGAGTCGCTTCTAGCAGATGGCCTGCGGTTGTTCCTTGGGTCGATGGCAGTTTTTCCTTGCTTCTCTAATTCTAAGCGTTGTTGTCTTGTTCTCTTGGTGACGTCACTCGCCAGCTTGTTGTATGCTCTGAGCTCGTCTCGTTTTGCGTTCTCCGGGAGTAGTTTGCCGCGTTTGACTGCGTACCTTACTCTGGCGAGTGCTTCCTTGGACAGGTAGATTTTTTCTACGTGATGGTCCTCTTTCGCCATGCCCGGGGTCTGGTGCTTGCTGCTTTCTGGCTCGTCGCTCCTGTGATTGCCATGCTCCGTTCCTTTGTATGTTTTCTTTGGTATGGTTCCTGGTTCTCCAAGTGTGACGGTGATCTGGCCGGTGTTTTCAGGATCACTGTCTTTGTTGTTCGAGCGATTGTCTCGACGACTGCTCGGGTCGTCATCTTGGTTTTTTTCATCTGTGGTTGGCTCCTGGATGTCTGCCATGAACACTTGGGACAACGTCTTGACCGTCGTCTTGCTTGCGCGCATGTTGCGTTTCCTCCATGGACCACTCGAGTAATAGGGTTGGGAGTCGTGGCTAACTCGCGGAGTCGCCACACGGGCGGGTGCTGCTTCGGTCGCTGGTGTAGGATCTGCTGTGGCGGGTGCTCGAGCGCGATCCGTGAGACGGAGGACTCCCCAATGGTTGATGTAGATTTGGTATGCTCCGAAAATCAGGTTGACTCCGGTGCGCAAGTCGGCGAAAGCCGGTCGAAAGGCCGAGAGGTGAGCCATGAAACCGAGTGATCCGAATAGATCGGAGTCTGCTCGGGCCGTGGAGTCGATGAGCGCTAATGGAGTCGCCGTCTTGACGTGTGCAGGTGATGAGGCCGCCGAGATCGCGGTTCCAACATGTGTAGTTCCCACAGATGGCGCCAATTGAAGGGGATCAACCCAGGCAAATCCCATGGTCAGGGACCCTGGGTTAGTCATAGAGAAGGCACAGGTCGGACGATACTCGTCGGCGAACAGGAGAAGCACTTCCTGCTCGATATTATTGCATGAAGGGGCGATTACAGTGGAGGCCAAGGCGAGTTCTCGCAAGGCTAGGATGAATAGATGCGTATTGTGTTGTCCCGGACGTCTCCCCTCCCAGCCTTTATATACTAGTCTAGGTCTCGGGGAGTCCGTACTAGGTTACAGATATGGTTTCCTAGTTCTAGTCTTGCCTTGTACGCCAAGTTGCACCTTCCATGTTAGTCGCGGACTCCTACGTCGGTGCCTGGTCGGGCCAATCGTGGGCTTGTCGTAGCTTCCCAACGGGCCTTCTGTCTTCATACGCACCAGGTAGCCTTTCATGCAGGAGTCGTTGGGTCACCCCCTCGTCAGGCGCGAGCCGTAAACTCCTTTTGGTGTGTGTTGGTATTCTCACCTGGACACTTTGGACTGCTTGTAATAAGCTTGTCAATGAGCATGTCATCCCCTCTGGTGTGACTAGTGTAATTTTCAAAATGTGTGGATTTTGACAGCTCTAGGAGCCGCTTAGCAGGCGGCAACACCGTGTAGACATCAACAAGCTCCCCGTCGGCCTCGCTCTATTAATCCCACCTGGCGCCACCTCTCCCGCGCCTCCTTTGTAGCCGGACTAGTTTACTTTATCTTTCGGGTCTGTTGTATGTGGATGCCTAGCATGACTTTATTGTTACGTACTCCCTCCGTTTCATAATATAGTATCATTTTTAATGCTAGTCTAGCTTGAAAAACGATACTACATTATGGGACAGAGGGAGTACTTCATTTGGTTCCTGACTCACTGTACTTTGGATGCTTGTTATGGTGGTTGCTTATATATAAAGCGGGATGCAAGCCTTTTCTCATATAGAAGGAACACATGCCACAAGGTGGCGCAGGGAGCTCCCAATGGATGTGTCGTTCGGTTTTTGATGACCCCCCATGGTGGGCGATAGATGCGTAGAATCATCGATGAAGGCAACGAGCGTAGATGCGTCAAATCCGATGACAAGGGGACACGACAAGTGAATTGAAGTGGGTGGAGAGGCAAAGGGTGCTACAAAGCGATTGCAAAGGCGTGTGGTGGTTGACGGAGGCAAGGACATCCATGTCGGGGTGGAGGCCGAAGAGTAAGGGAGAGATGCGGCTGCGGGAACAAAAAACTTTATCCTGAAAAGTGACTCATGTTAAGTAAATATAGCTGATCGTCGACCTTGAGGAGTAAAAACTATAAGAACTCAAACATACAATAAATCCTTTTAGGATCATTTTAATCTTTTAAAACCAATATATTTTTACCTTTTTAAAGATTTTTAAGTGATAGATTAAAAATGTTATAAAAGAATACAACGTGATACAAATTTTCTACTGCCAACGTTTAGGGCATGTCCAACGCTCGCTATCCCTTCAACGCATGCCGCATCCGTTCGCGTATAGGAGGGAACCAATTCGCGGACACTGATGAGGGAGGCTACCCAAGTCGCATACGTCTGTCAACACTTTATATTTCATTTAGATTCACACAAACTCGAACGATATTTGAGCGTGTCAAATAAATTCGAACGAAATTCATTGATATCCGGATAAAATTTACTTAAACGAATGATATTCCATCCGTTGAACTATTATAATATTTAAATAAAATTAAAAAATTAATCGGACTCCACGCCCATCTCTACGCCATCGTCCTCCACCTCCATCTCTTCGACGGTCTCGGTTGGCACTTCGTCGTCAGTAGCAGAAGGAGGGTCGATGTTGAAGTAGTCAATCCTCTTATATTGCTCGCGGAGGAAGTGACGGTTAGCTTGCATCTCGAGCTCTGACTAAATGGAGTCCTGTCCTGCCATGGCGGGATTTATCAAGACAACCTCCTGAACGGCGTACCTGAGTAAAGTTCGTTCACCCCTCCTCCTCCTTCTCTTCCTCGTGCAAATCTTTTTTTGATTTGGGTTAGATTTATAGAAAAAACGAACATACTAATCAACACGAAGACAAATACGATACTGTATTGGATAATAAAACTGATCCAAACATATGCAAAAGGTTTAAGGATGAGCGTTAGAGAAATCCTTATCTACCATCACAAAGTACGGACGAGATAGGTGTTCCTGTTCCATCATTCCATTATTGTCCTTTTCCGCACGTACCAAGTACCAACGCATGTGTGTTCCGTGGCTCCTCGCAAACCGCTTCAACGAGCCGTACGGGAGAGAAAAACAACTGCTCCCGTCCCGTGCATCACCATCCATCAAAACTTCTCCTCCGCCACAGCCTGCCTGCCGCAAACCAACCCAAGAAAGAGACCCTTCCCATTTCTCCCGATAGCTGTCAATTCGCCATTAGACTGAGCAGATCTCAGGTTTATTTCATCTTTGACTTTGATGACGGAAATGACCAACTGTCCGCAAATGCCAGAAACATGACCACGTTCACAAGTTACTACGGCCGAGATCGATGTGATCTTGAAACAATCGGGACGCCATGCATTTTCCACCGTTATTACCACATTGATTCACGTTTAATGGGTTTTAATTAATGGGATTAAACCCGTCATCTCAGCAAACTCTACCGCCAATCCCATGACTTTGATGCACGAAGAAGACTTGGCAAGATGACTTGCACTGAGAAATGCGATCATCCTTGGAAAAGAAGCATGCGACGAAATGGCAGGTGAAGTCGATGGTGGAAAAGCAAGACCCAATTTTGGCAGCGATAGCCGCAGCAAGAGATCGGCCCCATTGGTGGCACGCAAGAACCTAAAATGAGCAACCGCAGATCAACTTGCCACCTGATACGGCTATACACCACCTGACGGCAACACCCACTCCGGGATCCGTCCCGTGCCCCGAGGTTCGCTGACCTCCGCACCCATAAGTAGAAGCCTCGCTCTCTTAATTCCGGCAAGGAATATTTGGAGCAGCAGCAGCAGGGTTGGTAGCAGGAGGAGGAGGGCGTAATCGTCTCATCTGGTTGGCCTGTTTGAGTCTTCTTCCAAATCCAAATCGTCCCTTTTCTCGTCCTTAGCGTGCGCCGTGCGTCTCGGATTGTTTAATGGAGGTTTTGGGAGAAGTTTCTACCGCGTGGTAATAAGGAGTTGAGTTGGTAGTTGTTGTTCTTGGGAGCGAGAAGAAGCTACAAGAAGGGGGCGTGCGTGGCTTGCTTCCGCTGCTTCCCCTCTCAGGTCTCTCATCCCCAAGAAATCCTGCCGAAACGGGATTTGCCTGCTGACTACCAGATTCTTCTCTTCTCCGCTCCAAGCTCCCTCGGCATCCTGCGGGTGGTGTGGTGTGGTGCCCCGCGCATGGGCGCAGCGGAGGTGGCAACTTGCACGCCTGGCGGTTGGCAGTTGAGCAACGTGACGCGCGCGTGAGACAGGGAAGAAGGACGGGAATGGACGCGGAGAGCGGCGGCGGCGCGGCGTGGGCGGCGCGCAGGAAGGTGAGCAGGGTAGGGTCCGGCGCCCTCCGTGTTCTTGGATTCAGTGCTGGAGATTTTCCGATCTTTGTTTGGTCTCTGGTTTTGGGGTCGGAGGCAACCACGCTGACGGCGGTTTCTTGGTTTCTTGGCGGCGGTTTTGCAGCCGTGGAGCGCGGAGCTGCTGCTGGCGTACCAGAGCCTTGGGGTGGTGTACGGCGACGTGGCCACGTCGCCGCTGTACGTGTTCAAGAGCGCCTTCGCCGGCGGGGACATCGAGCATTCGGAGGGGAACGAGGAGATCTACGGCGTCCTCTCCCTCGTCTTCTGGACGTTGACCCTCATCCCGCTCCTCAAGTACGTCCTCGTCGTGCTCCGCGCCGACGACCACGGCGAGGGCGGCACATTCGCGCTCTACTCCCTCATATGCCGCCGCGTCCGCGCGGGCCTCCTCCCCGACGGCCACGAGCTCGCCGCCCGGCGCGAGGGGGCCACGCCGCCGGCGCCCCTCTCGGCCGTGCGCGCCGCGCTCGAACGCCACAGGGTCCTGCAGAGGATGCTGCTGCTGCTCGCTCTGCTCGGGACTTGCATGGTCATCGGCGACGGCGTGCTCACCCCTGCCGTCTCTGGTCGCTCCCTCCCTCCTCCTCCTCCTCCTCCTCCTCCTTCCTCACAGATTCAGTTGAGTCCGGCATCTTATTATACTTCTTCCTCTCTGCTGCAGTGTTCTCGGCAGTTTCAGGGCTGGAGCTGGAGCTGGACAATGAACAGCACGAATGTAGGTCAATTGCTCCTTGCTCGTTTATGATTGCTCAATACTACCAATCTGTGTCTGTTATGTTTCATATTTAAATTGAAGCAATTTAATTACTTGGTGCTTTGTATTGTGATGTGAGGTTTATTGTCTTCTTCTGAATATTGTGTTGAGGGTTTGTGTTGGTTTTTTCAGATATATTGCTACCTGTAACATGCGCGATATTGGTGGGGTTATTCACCTTGCAACATTACGGCACAAACAGGGTCGGTTTTGTTTTTGCGCCTATCGTTTGCTTGTGGCTTCTCTGCATCAGCATCATAGGGGTCTACAACATCATCCACTGGAATCCCCATGTGTATCGAGCACTTTCGCCATACTACATGTACAAATTTCTCCAGAAGACTCAAACAGGTGGCTGGAAGTCACTCGGCGGTGTCCTTCTATGCGTAACTGGTAAGGACCGAAACAGCTGTTGTGCGCCATTTCACTCCGCCACTTTGAATAATTGATGATGATAGGTTGACCACATGTAAAACTATTCGGATTCTTAGGTTCTGAAGCTATGTATGCGGACCTTGGTCATTTCTCCCAGTCTTCAATCAAGGTATGAGATGAGTGTGTGGTTTCATTACATAGTCCTTTGTCACATGGCCTGAATTATCATCCTTTTTGCCTTAGAATTAGTAACTTTTAGTTTGTTTACTAGTAAGAAGGCGCATACACATCAATTGTCTACAAAGGTACAAAGCCACATTGTTGAAGTAAGAGGTCGTGTAGTTAAATAATGATCAAAGTTTGTATATGGAACAGTTCTGCAATATATGAAAACAAAGTACTTATGTTAGAACTTGAATTAAAAAAAATGCAGATAGATAAGGGAATTGGATAAAACTGTCCAAGCAAAAATAAATGGTACCTGCTTGATTTATCCAGATAAAACTGAATTTGAACTTTCATTTTTGTTGAAGGGGTCAATGAGTATACCGGTAGTTGAGTAGTTGCTGTTTGGTTATGAAGGAAGAAGTACTCCCATCTATTCTGCCTAATCATTGTACAAGCAATATAGCTACTTTGCGGTGTTTATTACGCTAGTTAGCATCGTTGGCTCGTTGCTGAGAGAAGTTGCCCACTTGATTAAGCTCTGCTTTCTGTACAATTGTACCTCAGGAGGAAGAGCCAATGAAGCTGAGAGCTAATAAAATCTAATGATTGATTACTTAAATTTCACTACAACCTTGGTTCTCTGAGTAAACTATTTGATGATGTTCATTTTTACTACACTTACGAGTTGGAATATCACAATGTCTAATGTTTTCCACCATTTAAGCCCAAATTCTGTATGTTAACATAGATGCTCTGCTGATACTTGTATCAGTCATTTTGTAGGATGTTTCAATTTGAAATGCTTCAAAAGCCACATGATAAAAAAAACTAGTTCTTAGGCATTAATATGTGCTACACCATCCTTGATCTCGTGATCTTCACCGTATGTTCTTATTTGTTTAAATTGTGTTTAAAATCCCCTTATCCCTATGCTTTACTTCCAACAGATAGCTTTCACATCTGTAGTTTACCCAGCTCTGATACTGGCATATATGGGACAAGCTGCTTACATTTCAAGACATCACAATTTTGAGAATATTAATCATATTGGATTCTATGTATCAGTCCCAGGTACTATTTATGTTTTCCTTTTCACCCTCGTGGTAAACACTTAGGGAATATAACCGTATGACAAGTTCCCCTCTTAATATTTACTCGTGCAATTATTTCTTTCTAGAAAAAATCAGATGGCCTGTTATGGTGATTGCAATACTCGCCGCCGTTGTTGGGAGTCAAGCAGTTATTACTGGCACATTCTCAATTATCAAACAGTGCTGTTCTTTAAGTTGCTTCCCAAGGGTGAAGATTGTGCATACATCCTCTACAGTACATGGCCAGATATACATACCAGAGATCAATTGGATTTTGATGATACTATGCCTGGCTGTCACTATAGGGTTCAGAGATACAAAGCACTTGACAAATGCACAAGGTAAAGAGCACAGTTACATATGCGTATAATTTCAGTTCATGAGAACACGGTATATTTTATTTTTACCGCAAACAGTCACAGGATGCAAACTCTTCTATTTATTTTTATTTTTTGTATATAAATTAATGGTCAACTTTAGGTCCCTGGCTGATGTGCTTTTCTTGGTTCAGGTCTGGCGATCATAACTGTTATGCTAGTCACTACTTGCTTGATGTCACTGGTTATAGTTCTTTGCTGGAACAAGAGCATATTATTTTCTCTCGTGTTCCTTCTTTTCTTTGGTGCAATTGAAGTTCTTTACTTCTCAGCCGCCCTTGTGAAATTTCTTGAAGGAGCTTGGGTGCCCATCATGCTTTCCATATTTTTCATGATAATGATGTGCGTGTGGCATTATGGTACCATAAAGAAGTATGAGTTTGATGTCGAAAACAAGGTCTCCATAAGTTGGCTCTTGAACCTTGGCCCTTCCTTGGGGATTGTTAGGGTCCGAGGGATTGGTCTGATACATACAGAGCTTATGTCTGGGATTCCAGCCATCTTCTCTCACTTTGTCACCAATCTGCCTGCATTTCATCAGGTATCTCATCATCTTCTTTTGCTGTAACATTTTTGTTTTCAGAATATACGCCAATCTATATTTTTATGCTTTCCCCAAGATGTCTTCTAAATAACAAATAATTTTTCAGTCTTATTCACCACCACGTGCATCCACGTAACTTCTAAAATGACAAATAATTTTTTCCCCACCAGGTTCTGGTCTTTCTATGCATTAAATCAGTGCCAATACCACATATCCGACCTGAGGAGCGATTTTGGGTTGGTCGTGTTGGACCAAAACAGTATCGTCTATACAGGGTGGTTGTCCGATATGGATACCGGGATGTACCCAAGGATGACATAGAGTTTGAGAAGGACCTAGTCTGCAGCATTGCGGAATTCATCCGCTGTGGCGACTCCGACGACCAAAACGGCTTTCTGGACGATGACATGGACCATACCTTTGAGAGGTTGTCTTCCATCAGCAAAGGTCTACCATTTCAGGAGGAGGACAGTGAGATCAATGGATCAGATTCATCCATACTATCCTCCACAGACAAGGAGGTACGCCAGAACACGATAGCACCAAAGGCAAAGAGGGTAAGGTTTGTGCTCCCGGAGGACGCGAAGATCAACGACGAGGTGCGCAGTGAGCTGCAGGAGCTGACAGATGCTAGAGAGGCAGGCATGTCATTCATCATGGGGCGCGCGCACATGAAGGCAAAAAGCGGGTCTGGTCTGGTGAAGAAGATCGCGATAAACTACATCTACGAGTTCCTGAGAAGGAACAGCCGAGGTTCAATCACTGCGGCTAACATACCTCATGCTTCCACTCTTGAGGTAGGGATGGTGTGCCAGGTCTGATGATACGATGTCACCCACGCACTCTGTTGTTCATATGCCCGTGTGTATATATAAGTATATCCTAACGAAAGGAGTAGAGAGGATTGATGAAGCAGGCCAGAAGTGTGCATAGTTTTTCTCTACGATTGTCTTGTGTTGAGCTGATATTTGTCTTGGCCTTTTGAGATCTTTTGCTGCCATTATCATCGTCATCGTTTTTTTTTGTATATTATTGGTCGTTGAGCTCGAGGGAAGATAGCATTTTTGTGCATGGGTTTAGTGTCTAGGCTGTTTTAGAACCTTGATAAAATATACCCTGAAATTGTTTGCCACAGAAATCCGTAGGAGGTTCAGAAATGGGTACTTGTCACACGCAAAGATTTGCCGCAACTGGTAGTGAGGCTCCATCAAATTACTGGTAATGTTCTGAGTCTCAAGAAAAATGAAGTATGAGTAGAGTGTACCGTGGTTTCCTAAGTAGGCAGGTTTGTTCACTTTTAGCACAAAATCTCAAATGGTAGACCATACATGTTCAGTTTGGTCAAAGTGTGAACACATGGGACAAAACTATCCACGGTGGCTATGCTGAAATCGACAAAGTGAATGTGCAAAAAAAACATCAAATGCTAGTTCATCAAATTTTCATACTCCTCAAAGGGGGTTCATCTTCACAAAGGAATGACAATACCATGAAAAGGGGATGAGGTTGATGAAAATGGATTTCTTGCTCAAATTCTTAACGGACAATTCCAAAGCCTCATTCAAAATCCCACATTCCCACTATATAACAAACCCCATATTCAACTCGGACTCACCAAACTAGATACACCGGAGTCACCGAGACATCAATGGTATAGTTGTTGCCTAAACCCTAAACTAAGGCAGGGACGGATCCAAGGGGGGACGACTCCCCCCCCCCTCCCCCCCCCCCTCCTAACAAATTTGTTTCCTCCTTTTCAGCGATTAGATTTGGCTAGTTACGCGTTGTTTGCCATCCTCCACCCTGCCCCCCAATCCGTAACCTCACTTCAGACCCTTCAACGTTCAGCCCATGTACAATACACCAGATTGCTGGCCAAGCCCAAATTGTAGCAATGATCAAGTAAACCCGGCATGGAAGGCCAAGGGGATACGCAGGTCGGCGTTGTACACATAAATCAATCAGGTCCTGCGATCGCTTGCCTCCTGCTACTGAAGAGGATCAAAATTACTGAAGAGGATCAGGTCGTGAGGGTGATCCACGGATTGCACCGACACATGACGGATCGGCCGAACGTATAGCCGGCATGACCGGCGACGAGGCAAAGAAAAATAGTTAGGTCACTCTTTATCTCTCATTCTGATTCCTTGATTCATGGCTTATGTTTCAAAATAGATTCTTCCGTGCCTTTGAAACTACAATATTTGATATGGAGAAACTAAAAGAAATTAATTAAGGAATTCATGCCCATGAGACAAGGTTTTGCATTGTTTATCTCCATGCATAAAAAGATTCAGTTCATACATGTGAATTGTTTTTGGCATTTGCTTTGTGATAACTTTTCATTAAAATTGACTTGTTCATAGCTAGTCGATTGTCCACTAAAAATAATAATTTATTTCATACTCGACACTTTTTCTTGGCTTCATTAGTATTTAGTTTATTAAGCAAGGCTATTGTCTCCCTAAAAAGTCATAGGTCAGTCTTTGCATGATTTGTTCATTCCAAGGTAAAACCTCGCCTCCCTATGAATAAATCTTGGATCCTTCTCTGCCGGTGCATCAAGCGCTGGTTCGCCATGAATACGACTTGCACAGTCTGCAACGCGACACACATTGATCTATGCCGCGAGAAACCTGGTAAGTTATCGATTTCGAGGAATACATGTTTGATTATGACTAGCACTCCTAACCGGC
This sequence comes from Bromus sterilis, assembly GCA_950022295.1. Taxonomy (NCBI): domain Eukaryota; kingdom Viridiplantae; phylum Streptophyta; class Magnoliopsida; order Poales; family Poaceae; genus Bromus; species Bromus sterilis. The sequence goes on from OX465598.1 coordinate 316,249,608, forward strand.
TGAGGTTGATGATGCGTTTGTGAAACTCTTCTCCTCCATTTTCAGGACAAGGACGGATCCAAGGGGGACGAGAGGGGCGAGCCCCCCCCGCCCCCCCCCCCCCCCCCCCAACGAATTTGTTTCCTCCTTTTCAATGATTAGATTTGGCTAATCACGCATTGTTTGTCTTTTGTATCGTCCATCCTGCCCCCCTATGCGTAACGTCACTTCAAGCCCTTTCATGTCCAGCCCATGTACAATACTTCAAATTGTGTGCCAAGCCCAAATAGTAGCAAAGATAAAGAGTAAACCCAACATGGAAGGCGAAGGGGCTAGGTAGGTCAGCGGTGCACGTACACATAGATCAATCAGGTCCTCGCTATTGTTTCCTGGCAGCCGGCGGCTATGATCGGCGCCTTACGGTCGCGTGCCTCCTGCTACCGAAGTGGATCCAAATAACCGAAGAGGATCAGGTCATGAGGGCGATTCAAAGCTTGCACAGACGCACGACCAATCGGCCGACTGTATAGCCGGCATGACCTGCGATGAGGCAAGGAAAAACGGTAATGTCACTCTTTATTTCTCATTCTGATGGCTCAGTTCATGGCTTATGTTAAATAAGATTCTATTGTGCCTTTGAAACTATAATATCTGATATGGAGAAACTACAAAAATAATAATATTTGATATGGAGAAACTAATTTTTTTTAAGAAATTCATGCCCATGAGACAAGGTTTTGCATTGTTTATCTCCATGTATAAAAATATTCGGTTCATACAAGTGAATTGTTTTTGGCATTTGCTTTATGACAACTTTTGACTAAAATTGACTTGTTCATAGCTAGTCGATTGTCCGCTAAAAATAATAATTTAGTTCATACTCGACATTTTTCTAGCCTTGATTAGTAGTTAGTTTATTAAGCAAGGCTATTGTCTCCCTAAAATGTCTTAGGTCAGTCTTTGCATGATTTGTTTAGTCCAAGGTAAAACCTCCCCCCCTTTGAATAAATGATGGCTCCGTCATAGCCGGTGCATCAAGCGCTGGCTCTTCGTGAACCTGGCGTGCCCAGTCTGCAACACCACCCATATCAATCTGTGCCGTGAGAAACCTGGTGAGTTGTCGATTTGAAGGAATACATGTTTGATTATGACTAGCACTCCTAACTGGCTGAGATTGATGATGCGTTTGTGAAACTCTTCTCCTCCATTTTAAAGCGATGCTAGTGCACCACGGCCAGGGACGGATCCAAGGGGGGGGGCTTGCCCCCCTCCCAACGAATTTGTTTCCTCCTTTTCAGCGATTAAATTTGGCTAATCACACGTTATTTTTCGTTCGTCTCATCCACCCTGCCCCCCCCCCAATGTGTAACGTCACTTCAAGCCCTTCTATGTCCAAACCATGTACAATACTTCAAATTGCGGGCCAAGCTCAAATAATATCAAAGACAAAGTAGACCCAACATGGAAGGCGAAGGGGCTAGGTTAGACCTAGGAATTTTTCGGGCCAGGCCTAAAAAAGCCCGACGCAAAAAAAACTAGGCCCGAGCCCGGCTCGGCCCGACCACAATTTGTAGAAATCAGGCCCGACAAAGCCCGACTCGAACCTTCGTTATTTTTTATTTATGGTAAGCCGGAGCCTTGCCCGACGTGTGCATTTTTCCCGAAAGTTAGGCCAATGATAGATGCCATAAAAGTTGTTCGTAAAATGCAATAATTTAAATTTTAATGTTTGGAATTCTACGTGCATTTGCACGTGCAAACTTACTAGTTGCAGAAAGTCATATGTCACCCCACCGGTGGAGTTTAGCGCTATGTCCAATATCCCACTCATCCTGGGTTCGAGTCGCTGGTTCGACTCCGACGAAGGCATAATTTTTACATTATATAATCACACTGACAGGTGGGCCTACTTGATTTTGAACCTTACTCGTTAAAAAAATTGGAGTTTTCTTTTTGCAAAATACAATTTGTTGACATGTGGGTCATAGCAACGCTGGTACACCACATCCACAGAGCATACACCCCTATACGATAGGGGCACCGTATTTACACGTTTAAACAAGTTAAATCACCGCTTTTGTGTATTTTACTAGGAAAAATGCCCGTGCGTTGCAACGGGGATTACAGTGTTCCAGTTGATATATTTTTTGCCTTGGATCATGTACAGTTCAGTACACGTGTAAGCAATATTTTTGTTAAGCCTAGTCGGTCAGGGTCACCGTGATGGCCTCACATGACATGTCACGACAGTCTTATTTTCGATAAGGTCCTCAAGGCATCGGTTAGACCCAATTCCACCATGGCCTCCTACTCCTCTTCTACCCAATGATCCGTCCTAGGGAGCATGTGAGCGTCAGTCGTCCTCATATAGGTGTCCTTGTCGAAGACCGCCTGCATGAGCATCCGGTCTAGGACACCCTTCCTTGTTGCGTCTGTTGAGACCGACAGGACGGCCTATGACACCGCTAATGCCAGTGTGTTTCTACAAAAAAAAAACCTTATTATATCCTATGAACAATGATCAAAGGGGACATTCAACAAATATGCCGCACATCAAAGGGGACATTCAACAGATGTGCCGCACTTACCCGGGTCGTCATGTTTGAAATTTTATTTATTAAGGATAGCATAGGAACACATCCATTAATGAAATATAAGTCAATTAATAGTAAAGCCCTTGGTATCACTATTTTTTTCTTCAAGCACCAATGCTCGTGTGTTGCAACGGGAGAAAAACTAAAGCATGTATAAATTTAGATAATAGCCTTGCCCCCATGGACAACTCGGGTGGCGGCCATCTCCACCTCTCATCTTCTTCCACCTCCACCTTTTTTTTCCCGCCGTCGATGTTCAGAGCCACCTGATACGTCCAAAACGTATCTATAATTTCTGCTTGCTCCATGCATGTTTTGTGTGATATTGCTATGATTTAGATACACTTTCATACACTTTTGATCATATTTGGACTAACCTATTAATTCAGTGCACCACAGTGCCAGTTCCTGTTTTCTGCTGTTTTTCTATTTCAGTTTTCCCTCATATAAAAAGTGCTCCAAAAATCCGGGAAAATTCAGATAAAAAATCAGCGTGAAGGAACCTTACGGAAGAACCTAGGTGGGGCCAGAGGGCCACCACCAGGGGCCCACGCGCCCTGGTGGCGCGCCCTAGGGCTTGGCCGCGCCAGGGGGGCGCCTGGACCCCTGGTGGCCCCCCTGGCTGCCCCCCTTCGCCTATATATTCTCCGTCACGGGAAACTTCCGAGAAGAGAACCCTTTTTCGCGATCTCGCCTCTGTTCCGCCGCCGTCGCGCTTCCGAGATCGGGAGCACCAGAAGACCTCTTCCCGGCACCCTGCCGGAGGGAGGGCCGACCTCCGGGAGTCTCCTCTCCACCATGGATGCTTCCCGGATGTCTCGTGAGTAGTTTTCCTTGGACCATGGGTCCGTGATCAGTAGCTATGTGATGTTCTCCTCCCCTCTTTGTTCTTCATGGTTTAGACCTCGTGAGCTGCCCTACATGATCGAGACAGTTTTGTAATCTTTCTGCTATTGCTATGCTGAGTTTGATGGGATCTGATGGATTATGAGATTATGTTCAGATTGTGATTGAGTAATATATTTGGTTCTTATCTCTTATATTTTTGTTCCTAAGTAATTCTTGCATGTTCTCCGTTGCTGTTTATTGCTTTGGACAAGTAGTAGGTAGTAACCCCAAGAGGGAACATTATGCTCGATTGTGGGTTCATGCCCCCCGATGACACGCTTGAGTGACAGAAACATGAGTCTAGGGGATGTGATGTTGCCACAAGGGGGAAAACAACGGTGCTTGTAACCGCGGTTGCAAGGATTGTTTACTTTACGCAAAGTGCTTTTTAATGCAGTTGTCTGTTGCTTTGGGTTTACACTTTGGGTGGGGCTCGCAACTTAATACCAGCGAGATGTTCTGGATAGATATCTCAAGGTGGATGATTAGTAGTAGATGCAGTTGGATTTCGGGCTACTTATTTTGGCGTACTGCCCGTGCTTTTGAGCCTCTTCCTTTCTTTTGTAGCATAGTTAGCATTGCGGTGCGTTCATAATCCTGTCAATTGCCCTTCTGTAATTTGTTCACCTCGCATAGCAGTTTTATCGTCTTTTGGGAGAGAGACATCACTAGTGAACATCACGTATCCCGGTCTATATCCTCATCACTGTTTACACGCTCATTTACTTTTCTGCTTTTACTTTCAGTTGCTATCATTATCCTTTGTGTTTGATCCTTTGTGAACAACAAGACCGGAGAGATTGACAACCTCTCTGAACTTCGTTGGGAACAAAGTTATTTGTGTCTGTGTGTAGGTCCACGTCAGTAGCGCCGCTGACACCTACTTATCATCTCTGGAGTCCTACTGGAGACAAACCTTGGTATCTTTACTGAGGGAAATTTGCTGCTGTGCTACATCACGCCTTCCACTTGGGGCTCACCAACGAAGGGCGAGAAATCACTATCATTACCTCGCACATCACCACCTCGGCCTCACGGTGGTTCGAGGGCCCCCCCCTCTTCCTCCCCGTTCACGTCTTCGCAACATGGAATGTGACGGCGTGCGAAGGACGTGGCTCTCGCGCGTGGTCGTGCTTCCAACGCGGTGAAGCAAGTGGCAGCACCGGGTGGCTCCCAGTGGTGGTCGGCGAGGGTAATCGCATGTGCGACGTGGAGGGCCCTGGATCTCGTCTCCCTCCACTTCCCGGGCAAAAGCTCTAAATTCCTCGAATTTCTTCGAAGGTAGAGAGAAAGGGGTGCGCAACAATGGTTGGCCTCTTGGAGTTTGATGGAGCGCCGTCTTGACCTAAGCTTCTTCAATGGCTTGGCCTCGGATACGTCGTGAGGGCAATGCATGCAAAAAAATTAAGTCAGTTCACACACACATAAATCTGAATTTATTAGCCATAATCCGCAACCCACAATCGTCTCTTCCTTTCTAATTTGCAATCAATCCTTTCCTTACTTAGCCTCTTTCATTTAAGTTATTATGCATTTCGTAACCCACAATCAATCCTACCAACTTCTTCTTTTCTTAGGTAATTTGCAATCTGTATGTACGCATCTGCGAATGGTCCTCATATCTGTATGTACGCAACCTATGCAAGGGCACACACGAGCCAACCATCTTTTTTTTGCATCATTTTTATAAGTTGTTTGCATTAAAAAAATTTGTAAAAATTTACATACATAAAAAATGTAAAGAAATCAATGAACGTATTTATTAAATAGTTAACACTTTAGAAATGCATTAAAATGAACTTAAAAAAGATGCATTAAAATGTTGACGCACTTAAATGTGTTAAATTATTCACACATAAACATTTTTAAGTGTGATTTTTATTAAATAATACTTTTTCTAAGAGCAAACAATTTTTAAAATCCGTGAACATTTAAATTTTTTATCAAACACTTTTAAAATTTATGAAAACAGTCAATGCAGAACTCAGATACCATACCTCCTTCTTCCTTTGTTTATTCTTTATTAGGCTGCTTGCTCATTATCACTCAAGACTTCAAAATGTATTTAAGTTAGTATTATGTGATGCAAAGAAGCGATATGTAATTAAAATTTGCTATCACGTACTTTTTATTTGGTCACGTTTGTTCGGCCCGGGCCGCTGAAAAGACCCAGCAGAAAAGGCGCATAACGAATAGATGCTATACCAGAATATAAACGAATGGTGTCTATGGATCAGTTCGTAAGAGGCGATGTGCGGAAGTATGAGGGCGTGAGTTCGAACCAGCCGGTGGCAGTTTTTTCTGCACTGCGGGTTTATTATACAAAATATCAGAGACTTTTTCGTGAAAAACCATGAAACGAACCGTTTTTTCATTTAATGGATGGAGTGCGGGTTGATTCATCAAAAACCCAGGGACTTTTATGCAAAAATGCGTGACGTAAGGAGAAACTCACCTCCCTTTATTATTAGGGAGATATATATATATATAATAAAATACCTATGATGTACGTAAAATTAACTTTATATATTTTTTAAAGGCGCAAACGCATATAAAAATTTAAAACATGTGAACACTTTTCATGAGTTTTTTTGTGGGTACAATTTTTCACGAGTTAACTACATGTAAGATTTTGGAATGAATGACACATAAATTAAAATCATGTGAATATTTTGTTTTGGATATTTGGAGCAATATTATTTAATAAAAATAAAGATTACTTAAAAAAAGGAAGAAAATTTTGATCTTATGATAAAATAACTATGAATTACATGAAATTAATTCTATATATTTAAAAAAGACACAAATGCATTTTAAATAATACAAAATATTAAAGCTCGTGAACACTTTTCATGTGTTTTTTTGTGGTTTCACTTTTTCATAAATAGATACATGTAGGATTTTGAAATGAATGACGCAAAAAATTGAAATCATGTGAACATTTTTTTGGATATTTGAAGCAATATTATTTAATTAAATTAAAGATTGTTTAAAACAACAGGAGAATTTTTTAATATTATGATAAAATTTAATCTTATGTAAATTAATTATATATATTAAAAAAGGCACAAACGCATTTAAACATTTCATATTTTAAAAATGCCTTAAAATATTGGTGCATTTAAAATGCACGTGCGTTGTAGCGGGATAAAGTTTTAATCTTATGATAAAATACTTATAATGTACGTAAAATTAACTTTATATATTTAAAAAGGCGTAAATGCATATAAAAATTTAAAACATTTGAACACTTTTAATGAGTTTTTTTGTGGATACACTTTTCTATGATTTAGCTACTTGTAAGATTTTGGAATGAATGACACACAAAATTAAAATTTTGTGAACATTGTTTTTGGATATTTGGAGCAATATTATTTAATAAAAATTAAAGATTACTTAAAACAATGGGAGAAATTTTTATTATTACGTAAAATTAATTCTATATATTAAAAAAAGGCGCAAATGCATTTAAAAATTTCAGATTTTTAAAACGCGTTAAAATATTGGTGCATTTTAATGTGTTTAATTATTTACATATAATCTTTTTTAGTGTCAATTTATATAAAAGAGTAATTATTTTTAAGTGCAAACAATTTCAATAATGTGTGATTATTAAAAAAAATCAAAGACTTTTAAAATTTATGAAAAGTGTTAGTGTAGAGGAAGCTTGCGAGTGACTGCGTTTACATCCTCGAACATTTTATTTTGGTAAAACAAATACATACGTAGAAAACGAAAAGAAAAATAGAACCTAGCTCGGCCCATTACATGGGCCAGCTTCGTTCTTGCCCAGCCGCGCGACATGCGAAAGATGGGCTGAGGCCCAGGCTGCACAAGGTTTTTACTTTGTTTTTTTCGCAGAAACTATGAACCGTAGGTTGATTTAGTAAAACGTGAGGGGTTTTTCTATAAAACGTCATGACGAAAGGAGAAACTAACCTCCTTTTATTATTGGGCTGTACTACGCGTCAGTCATCCGGTTGATATCTGCTAATTTTCCGCCGCCTTGGGAGCCGTGCGATTAGGCTCAGCCAACGGTCAATTTTTCGTCTAGTGTGAACGTGTCATCAATCACGTTGGGTGTTCTGCCCACATAGATTCCTTTCACACACGTCGCTTTCACCCCACGTTGCAGCAAAGTGAGATGCTCAGGATCACGTGGCGTGGCTGGGTTCAACACGTTCTATACCGGCTCATGTTTTACCAAGCTAGTACTCCATGCACCGTGAGCAAACAAAGTAGAAAGTGCTTCATTGTTGGTTGCTTGAGCTGACCGTGAACGTTATAGATTATGCAAGGTTAAACCAGCCTATCGATTTTGCAACAATATGTATCGCCAATAAATATGATGTATCTTAGACGCCACATTTTAAAAATCATAATAGAGTTTTGCAACGAAAATGATTTTTTTAACAGCCGCAACAATATGTAGATAAAAAATATATTTTTACAAGATCGCCAAAAAGCTTTGCAGCAGCAAAAATGAAGACGCAACCGCAGTTACAAACATTATCCATGCACCACATGACGTATGTGGTCAGTACCTCCAAACAAACAAAAAATATTATCGATGTTGCGCGATATATTTGGGTCGCGTTAGCCGTTCAACTGCGTTCGCAACATTATTTATCTCGCGACTGAAAGGTTTGCAACATAATTCATGTTGCGTTCGCGTTGAAAACAGTACATGAGATAAAAAAAAACGTTCGCAACATGACCCATGTTGCACTCAAGAGGTTTGCAACAAGACATGTGGTGCTCGCGATATAAGATAATTTTTTTGCAACATGACTTATATTGCACTAGCATTGCAAACCCTATTTTTAAGAATGTATGCAACGCGACCCATGTTACACTCGAGAGGGTTGCAACATGACCCATGTTATGCTCGAGAATGTTGCAACATGACCCATGTTACGCTCGAGAGGGTTGCAACGTGACCCATGTTACGCTCGAAAATGTTGCAACATGAAAACACTATGTGAGATAACAAAAACTTTTTAAAATGATCTGTGTTAGGCTCTGTTGCAAACACCATCTATTTGCGTTCGAGAGGTTTGCAACATGGTTCATGTTGCGCTCACGTAGAAAACATTCATTTGTCCAAGCGTTTTTTGACCGTTGCATTGGATTCATGTTATGCTTGGCTTTCTACAAGATGACCCATGTTGCAAGCACATACATGTGTGAGATGAGAAGTGTGCTACATCACAGAAGCGATCGACGAACGACAATTATCAATCGATCGAGAAGAACTCGTACACTAATGTTGTTGCTTATTTTTGGAGCTTTGAATGTTTTTCTAAGCAAAGATCTTCCATTGTTCAACAGGAGTTGTTAGGTACGTACTAGCCTACTAGCTTTTTCGATAAAGACTAGCCTAGCAGGGAAGGTTAAAAAACACGCATATGATGGGGTTCTCTACGGACATAGGGACCACCGGACCATGCATGGCCACAAAGCGAAGCTGGCGCAGGATCAAGCGATAATTCAGATAATTCATCAGGACAATCGGACGGTAGAGCGGGCGGCGGATGGATCCCGTAACATCAGCCGGTTGATTTGAAGCTTTTTTCCTTTATTATTAGGGAAAGATAACATTAGGCATCAAACTGACCGTTTAAAAAAAATATTCTGTATTTAACTGTTATTACAATATGAAGCCGATAGTGCCTTATACTTTCATCCAACTAGCATAATCCCAGATACGTATGTTATAATAACTCCCGAGTTTGACCTATCCAATGCGTGCGCCCTTAACAGGCCTGCTAGCCCCTTTGTCTGTCTTCTCTATATAAATAAGCTGGGCTTTGCATTTTCGTTTGCATCCACAAAACGAGTATCGCAGATCTTCTATATTTAAATAGCACATTTTCATTAATATATTTCTATCAACATACAAACATGCCACCTTATTATTGAATATGCATAATAAAAAACCCATCTTAAAAAACCATTATACATAATAAAAATTCACCATAACATGCAACATACATGCATGCATGAAAAATTCAACTCTATTAAAATATTTATCTTAAATTCATATATTAGTTCAACCATTATTATTTCAAATATTCATGTTTCATTTAGCCAAAAAGATCATTCAAATATATTATAAAAAATTCACATATATTATAAAAAGTTCCCGCAACAACGTGCGACATATCATCTAGTTTATTCAAAAGCAGCACTACAGTTTTTGCATGACCGTCTTTTTTCGAAAAGAGGGCTAATTTCCATTGTAGCCATGCAAGATTTATTCAAAAGCAGGAACTGAGATAACCTGATCGTTCTTTCATTAGCGCCATCTTCTTTTCTCCTAAAAGATAGTAATAAAGAAAAAACAAACAAGTTATAATGGTTGTCGCTTTTGAATCCAATTGCCATACGGACCATGGACATCTTCTAAAAATTTAGCCCTATACACCATCCTCTGATCCATACTTATCCACCACCGGATCCATACTTCTTGCCAAAGACGACCACCTGGAGCTTGTCATATACAGCAAGAACACCAGCACCCGCAACAGCACGAAGGATGTTGGCGCCTGCGCCCTTGAAGAGGGACTTGGCACCCTCCTCGGCGATGATCCGCTTGAAAGCATCCATGGAGTTCTTATACTTCACAGCCTCCCCAGATGTCATCATCATACGGCGGCGCACGGTATCAATGGGGTAGGAGGCAAGCCCAGCACCCATTGTTACACCCCAGCCAAGGAGGAAACTGGCAAGCAAGTTATCCTGCAGAATGTGCACAGAGTGAAGTATGATATCAGTGGAAACAGAGGAAGACCACAAACCCCTAACATCATGTATAGTCATACCCATAACCATTCATAATGTGGAGTAAGCTATGATGTTGCAAGAAGTTATAGTGCAACAAAGTGTACCATGGAAAGAACACGCCGAGGAATTTACAGAAACAATGGCATGGTTACTGACCTCAAGAGAACCGACGAGAACCGCTGGCTTGAGGGAGTCGTACATTCCAAAGTAAAGACCTCGATAAACAATGATGCCCACACAAGAGACGTTGAATCCACGGTACAAACCGCGGATACCGTCACTCGCAAGGGTCTTGCGATAGACATCTATAATGCCATTGAACTGCCTCTCACCACCAACCTTTGCAGCCTTGGCATCATTCGCAAGACGAGTACGAGCGTAATCCAGAGAATACACAAATAACAGAGAAGAAGCGCCGGCAGCTCCTCCGGAAGCTATGTTGCCAAAAAACCATTTCCAGTACCCATCCTTGTCCTTTTTAAAGTTAAACATGCGCTTAAAGTGGTCCTTGAAGGCAAAGTTCAAAGCCTGAAGCAAAGGTGGAAATCATTTAGTCCATTTCATGAAAAGATTTTTTTTTTTGCAAAAATAAATAAATGAGGCTATAGGGTATAGGATGCAGGACCTGAGTGGGGAAGTAACGGATAACATTGGCTGTGTTTCCCCTCCAAAGTGCAACCACACCCTCATCTTTTATTGTGCGGGTAAAGCAATCACCAATACTTTTGTAAGGACGAGAAAGCCTACCGCTCTTGATCATTTCATCCTGGTTCTGAATCAAGAGCTTAACACGCTCGATTGGAGCAGCGGCCGTTTTAGAGACAGCAGCAGAGACTCCACCCATTAAGAAGTCAGCCATGAATCCAGAGAAGCCCTTCTCTTTGGGCGCGGGAGCACAGACCGGGGATGGTGTATTGAGAGACAAAAGCCCATTACTTGCATTCATCCGATGGTATGATGTCACGGGGAAATTGCCCGTGTAATGTGCATTGTTGGTTACATGACTTCTCATGGCAGAAGAAGAGATTGTACTGAAGAACATTGACTGTCCATGGAGCTTCTGGACCACAGATGGAGGGCGGAGTTCATCCATCGTTTTAGTTTGCAAGTCAGAAGTGATCTGTTGAAAACAATTGGAGGACATGTTTGGTTAGATGAAAGCTAATCCATCAAACAAATCTAAGATTATAAATAGCTCGTGCAAAGTTACAAATAACACACACAAAATTGTTGGAAGCACACAAAAAGAATTAATTGGAATTGTGCTCCAACTACATTCCTTTATGGATAAGTTCACCAGAGACCAATGGAATATACTGGCAGGAGGGAGAAGAATTACATATTTAACAGCATACTGCTGTGAACCCAAATAATCTAAAAAATATATAAATGTTCGGTATTTATGTAAACATAAAAAACACGTCACCAACTTTGAATCTAGACTGTTGAAATATAAATATATTGTCTGCCTCTTTGGATCAAACAAGTTTGAACTAATGGGTGAACTGGTTAGGTGCATAAACTGGGGGGCATATGGGCTGGGGGGGGGGCAAAAGTCTGTGCCTTAGGCTGATTTTTCTTGATAAATAGGACTAATACAAAGGGTTATTTTAAAAAAAATCTCATGAGCTTGGGGGGGGGGGGGGGGGGGGGCATGGCCCAGGATGGCCCCCACGAAGCGCCACTGACCAAGAGGTTCAAGGTTCAAAACCCAGTAAACGCAATAAATAATTGCGGCCTGCACCCGCTTCCCCTGAACTGTTGGAGAGGGCCGAACATTACACTCACAAATTGTTACACCAAAGTCCTCTCCAACATTATACTTAGTATGATGGGGTCACGATGTGGAGAGGCGTCGTATCTACCGCATCGACGGGGGACCTCGACGGCACGGTGCAGTGGAGTCTCAAAGACGGACTTAGTTGATGGTGGGTGGTTTCTGAAGCATGTGCATGTGATGGACGCTTTGGAGTTTGTTGCATCGGATGTGTACTTTCAACACATCATGTGAGTGGCTCCACGATGACCCTGGTTCCTCATGGCATTCCCCATTGTCGAGTTTGTAGGTGTGAAGTGATGGCTTCGGATTGTTTGATGTATGTACTTGTCAAACCTTTGTTGAATAATTTAATAAAGATGGTTATGTGCATCTATTGATGCACAGAGTGGGAGTTTCAACCCCCTTTTAAAAAAAGCGGAAGAAATGGCAAGATCGAACGATTTTGATGGCAATGTATGTTTGTGGTGCATTGAAATTTAAGCAACCGAGCATGGCAATTTCGATGCAGTTCTGTTTTTGTCACAAACTGTTGTGTTTGCTGACTAAAATTGCCGTTTTTATCATTACCATTCACGCGACAACTAGAATTTCCACAAATACATTCACGCTTGCCTTCCCTCCGATCCGCCGACGTTCGCTCATTATAATTTCCCAAAAAATAACATCCCTTGCATGTGAGGAGCCGAGGGCAGTCGTGTTGCGCCAAAAAAAAAGAGATCACTAGCTGGCGAACGTTTCGAAGGAAGGGATGTAGTTGCAGGGCATGTGACAACTTTTTCTTTTGAAGGTATTTTTTTTTCAGTGAAAACTGTCATCGTTTGATCGCTGCGGATGCGTCAGCCGGAACTTCCTCCCCAGAGAACGTCAGGGAGTTAGATGTACCGAAGAAAATAAAATCCCCACCATGCACCAGACATAGAGGCCAAATTAACAGTAACAAACCTGGGCACTAAAATTCCCTACTAAGAACAATTGTTTAAAAAAAAAGGGAGTAATTCTAAACGAAGACTAGCGGCCATGGAAGTGGAAACGAAGATCTAGCATTAGAAGCAAGGGATGTTACTGTTAATTTGAAAAAAGTTTGTGCCTTAGGCTGAATTTTCTTGATAAATAGGACTAATACAAAGGGTTATTTAAAAAAAAATCTCATGAGCTTGGGGGGGGGGGGGCATGGCCCAGGATGGCCCCCACGAAGCTCCGCCACTGACCAAGAGGTTCAAGGTTCAAAACCCAGTAAACGCAATAAATAATTGCGGCCTGCACCCGCTTCCCCTGAACTGTTGGAGAGGGCCGAACATTACACTCACAAATTGTTACACCAAAGTCCTCTCCAACATTATACTTAGTATGATGGGGTCACGATGTGGAGAGGCATCGTATCTACCGCATCGACGGGGGATCTCGACGGCACGGTGCAGTGGAGTCTCAAAGACGGACTTAGTTGATGGTGGGTGGTTTCTGAAGCATGTGCATGTGATGGACGCTTTGGAGTTTGTTGCACCGGATGTGTACTTTCAATACATCATGTGAGTGGCTCCACGATGACCCTGGTTCCTCATGGCATTCCCCATTGTCGAGTTTGTAGGTGTGAAGTGATGGCTTCGGATTGTTTGATGTATGTACTTGTCAAACCTTTGTTGAATAATTTAATAAAGATGGTTATGTGCATCTATTGATGCACAGAGTGGGAGTTTCAACCTCCTTTTAAAAAAAGCGGAAGAAATGGCAAGATCGAACGATTTTGATGGCAATGTATGTTTGTGGTGCATTGAAATTTAAGCAACCGAGCATGGCAATTTCGATGCAGTTCTGTTTTTGTCACAAACTGTTGTGTTTGCTGACTAAAATTGCCGTTTTTATCATTATCATTCACGCGACAACTAGAATTGCCACAAATACATTCACGCTTGCCTTCCCTCCGAGCCACCGACGTTCGCTCATTATAATTTCCCAAAAAATAACATCCCTTGCATGTGAGGAGCCGAGGGCAGTCGTGTTGCGCCAAAAAGAAAAAAGAGATCACTAGCTGGCGAACGTTTCGAAGGAAGGGATGTAGTTGCAGGGCATGTGACAACTTTTTCTTTTGAAGGTATTTTTTTTTCAGTGAAAACTGTCATCGTTTGATCGCTGCGGATGCGTCAGCCGGAACTTCCTCCCCAGAGAACGTCAGGGAGTTAGATGTACCGAAGAAAATAAAATCCCCACCATGCACCAGACATAGAGGCCAAATTAACAGTAACAAACCTGGGCACTAAAATTCCCTACTAAGAGCAATTGTTTTAAAAAAAAGGGAGTAATTCTAAACGAAGACTAGCGGCTATGGAAGTGGAAACGAAGATCTAGCATTAGAAGCAACTAAACCTAAACGAAGATCTAAAGGAGCTCAGGAACCCTGAAACAAGTCACGAGCATCTACTACAGCTGCAAACCTCGAACTGATAATGCAATTTTCTTTACCTGCGGAGAAGGGCGGCACTCTTATCTTCTGGTTGCTGCTTGGAGCTCAACTAGCGGACGCTATCTACAAGGCTGAGCTCAAACTGCCGGGCTAGTGCTCGTCTATCTGGTGTGCTGATCCTTCTTGCTAGTTTCGCCGCTGATCGCTTGATCCCTTTCTATTTATTTGTTCGCTCTACTATCTTTGTATTTGCAATCGTCTTCTTCTATATCAATGGAAGGAGGTGCAGTGCTGGCGTTAAGAAAAGAAGTATCGCGAGAGAGAGGGAGCTGCCCTGTCCCCGTGTGCTTGTTCGGTTGGGGTCTGATCTTCTTCCAGAGAGCTCCATAGGACACGTTCCCGCCGCTTCTCCTGCCGCTTTCCAGGGCGAGTGATGAGCTGGACCGTTTAATTATTTTTTAGCTCAGTTCCCATTGATTGAATTCAGAGAGCAGAGCCTTTTGATTTGTAAGAATGGAATCCTATTTTTATGAAGGAATTCTTTCTATCCAACACAGTTCATAAAAAAATAAACATTAGCTTAAATTTAATGGAAAAATTAGCTTTCTATCCAACACAGTTAATGAAAAAAATCCTATGATGTAAACCAAAAAACATCTTCTTTTCTATTTTTATTCATCAAATTTGAGATACATGTCATCTCATTTTCTATGATTTTCTTATTTCTATAACTTTTCTACCCTAGAAGCAAAGAAGCCCTAACTCGTGGTCTTTTGGGATAACAAGAAAGCTGACTCATTAAAGTAATTTTAGCAAACGGAGTATATTACGGTGCTGTATGGATTATCGCACGGTGTTAAATCTTATCGCACGGTGTTAAATCAGATTTAACAGAATAGATACTAGAGAACGGTACTAAAAAAACACACGATGAAGCTACAATCATCTGCTTACTCTGGTGACACTCCGGCGATCGCTGCCGAGCTTCTCCTCCTGCTTCGGTAACGCTTCAGTCCCTCTGCCTACCCTGGCGATGCTTTGGCGATCGCTGCCGAGCTTCTCCGCCGTGACTGGTTTACTTCATTATACATGGATTTACAAAACTACTCAACAATTATAGATTTGATATATAAAGAGAATAATATATGAAAACTTGTTATCGTCATGTCATCTTTATGAATAGTTTGCGTGAATTAAAAAGAACATGAACGTACATCTAATTGAAGACACATATCCTACAATATATATTTTTAAGAAGTTGGTCCCAATTATTTTAACATGCAAAGTATCAATCTCAACATCCCCACTAAGTCATTATCTTTATTATCTTAACATCCAGATATGACACCTCATCAAAGGCCCATCATAATATGCATGAGATAAAGATTTTTATTAATAGTTAATCTCATGCATAAATTCATCTCACCACACATGCTATCACATCAAGGCTCAATCAACATGCATAAGAATATATTTTTTCATTGTATCATATAACTTATATTAAATAAATATTTTCAACTACAGAATAATCAAATACAATATATAATATACAGTAATTTTTTATTTTAATTTATATATTATTAATTCAACTATTTATGTTTCATAAAATCAAAATATAACAAGTGGGGCATCTTCTAGTGTAGTACATTTATTGGAACGGTGTGCTTATACATGGGATGAGAGACCCATGTTTTAATTCTAGGTCCTTCACTTATTTTCTTTCTTTTCTGAAAGGTGGTAAACATGCAAATAAATTATTTAAAATACATGGCAATTTTCTGCATCAAAACATCTGCATACAAATGATCATGACAACTGTTTTTTTTACTTTTTGCAAAAAATGTAAATTATAAACTATATCATATTTTTTTCTATGGTAATTTTATTTTTTAGCAAAGTAATTTTAGTTTCTGTAGCATGGTAATTGCAGTTTTTGCACCACGGAAAATTTATTATTTCATGTAGAATAACAAATTTAATTCCTATACCATGAAAGTATTGTTTTGGACTGCATACAAATGATCATGACAACTTTTTTTATTATCTTTTTGCAAAAAATTTAAATTATAAACTATGTCATATTTTTTTGATGGAAATTATATTACATATACTAAGGTAATTTTATTTCTTAGCATGGTAATTTTAGTTTTTGTAGCATGGTACTTGCAGTTTTTGCACCCCGGATACTATTTAATGTAGAATAACAAATTTAATTCCTATACCATGAAAGTATAGTTTTGGACTATGGCAAATTTTATAATTGTTTGGTGACAAATTTAGTCCAAATAAAATTTTAAACCCTGGCAATTTTAATTTTTAACCATGACATTTCTATTTTTTGGACATGGAAATTTAAGTTTGTATAGCATGGTAAAGTTATTTTTGGACCATGGTAATTTTAGGTTTTATAATATGAAAATTTGAACTTTTTTTTACCATGGAAAAATTGTTTTTAATGATGGCAATATCACAAATATTAGTTTTTCTTAACACCAAATGTCCATGCACTTTTGTTGGTCACATAGCAATTTGTAATGACATTGCAAATTTATCATTGTTAAGTTTTTTTCTCCTTCAATTGATGTTATTTAAGTAAACTTATATATATTTTATTTACAATGAATTTAATGATTAATTGTTTTAATGTATTCCATGGAAATTTCATTTTTTATATCTCAAAATATGGCACTTTTTGAATTTATTTACCATGGAATCTTTTTGGTAATTGTATATTCTTGATTACATGGATATTTTTGCAATGATTTAATTATAATTTACATAGTCTCATGGGAATTTTGAAATTTTGAAATTTCAAAATTTTTAGAACATAACATATATTTAGCATGTATATTTTTATTAAAAAAATTCTTTAAAGATATCTTTTTGCAAAATACATAAAAGAATTGATTGGGCCTTTGGGCCACCTGAGGTCATGCTAAAAACTTCTGAAGCGAATCAAAACGTTTGCTAAAAAAAATCTAACCTCCCGGAAAGAACATGTAGTTCATGCTAACCTCTCTTCTCTACGATTGGTCGCACTAGATTAGCGTCTTTATAATTTACTCGTGTGAATGAAATTCGAGTAGCCATTGGGTTGTATGCTTTGGTTTTTTTAATATTTGTTTTTTAGAAAATCGAAAATTATATAGTATTTTTGATAAATTACAAAAATATATTGTTGTCGGTCCAATATCTATTGGACCGACAACCAGTCCATCGGTATTTTAAAGGTTCTATATTATCAGCTCAAACAGGTAACATCCATCTTTGATTTGGAGGTCTAGACGACAACATACTAGATGGGCTCCCCCTGCTCCTGGTGTTATCAAGATTAATGTGGATCGAGGACTGTCGTGGTCGGTTATTGTTAGTGTTTTAGCAATGGTTTACAGAGATCATCGGGGTGCATATATAGGGTCCTCAGCGATGGTCTTCCCAAGGGTTGTGGACCCTTCTTGTTTGGAAGCTCTCGCTTGTCGTGAAGCACAAGCTCTTGCTCGAGAGCTAATGCTACTATTTCATGTGATTCTAAAGGTGTGGTGAAGGATATCAAGAATGGAACTCAAGGAGTGCACAACATGATTATTAGGGAGATCATCTCGAATTTATTGTTTTTAAATTACTTTAATTTAGTTTTCGAAGGTAGAGCCACCAATAAAGAGGCCCACATTTTAGTTAAATTTGTTACTTCGCTCGATTAAGGTAGACATATGTGGTTGCTCAGCCTGCAAGATCTTGTTTGTATATATACCTGTAAACTTGCAAATCGAGGAATAACGTGTTCATACCCCTCAAAAAACGTGAGTATGGGTCGGTTCACATGCACGGGCTAATTTTGAGCAAGTTTGAATGACAACTAGTTGAAGATTATTTATTGTGGATTGAGACCACGTCATATGTCGCCTATTGGATGCTTCCTTGAATCTTTATCTTTTATATATTTTTGTACGTGTTTTCGGGTTCAAATGAGATTTATTTTATTTTATGTGCCTTTTGGTTTTCATGCGGGTTTTCCTAGATTTTGGAGAGAATTTTCTTTGGGATTTTTTGTGGTATTTTTTATTTTTTTGCTTTCACGATATATATATATATATCTGATTCTTCTGGAGACACATGTTTACTTCCGTGAGAGGCACAACAGTGCCTTTCTGGAAAGAGAAAAAAATATATTTTTTTATGAGTTGTGCCTCTAATCGAGACACGGGTTTGCTTTCGTGAGAGACACGATTTTGCTTCTCAGAAAGGATAAACATATTTTCTTATAAGAGGTACAGATGTGCCTCTCATGAAGGCACATATTTCCTTTTGCAAGAGGCGCGCCCGTTCTTAAAACACGGTATATGAAGACAAATCGGGTGCAAGTCGAGAGTACAATATCTAGTGCAATTGGAGAGTAAGTAGGTCACTCTGAAGAAATAATAAAACACGGTATATGACTATGGGCCAGTTCTTTTGCCAGCTTAAAAAATTAAGCCGCCTTCTCCATGGCTTCTTTCATAAGCCGTCTTCTTCATTCGTTGTGGCTTGTAAACTATCTATTCAATAACTAGTTTAGAATCTTCAAAAAATTTAGAAGGTGACTTATTTTTTAAGCTGGAAAAGAGCAACTTATTTTTAAATTGACTGAAAATTTTGTCCCTATATAAGTTTGTTATTTGAACTGCAGGATAGTGTCACAAAATTGGGATCGATTAATTGAGTGTAATGCCTTTGAAAAGAAAGAAAATCAATAACATGTATGCATTTTAGTCTTTAGGGCATCAAAGCGTTGTCAAGATCCCATCAAGACCACCCCAAGTACTTTGTTGAAGTATAATACAAAAGGGGCCAAGCTAGCATAGGCACACATAATTGACCCACTCGGTAACTAGCAGAAGCATGGATACATCAATGATTCAATGCCCTTGTGATGTGTGGGTCTTCGCTCCTGAGCTTGCGTGGTGGTGAAGACACGAAGAAAGCAGCAGGGTGAGTGAGTAGATAGATCAGTGGAGCAAGCTTCTTTTCTTTGTCCATCCATGCCGTAAAGAAGCTGTCACATGCATGTCTACACTCCACACTATAGCACTAGTGTCCTAGAGAAACAAAGGAAAAGAAGGAGAAAGTGAAAGGAAGAAAAATAAAGTTGGATCTTGTGATATGCATGCAAATATATGCAGTACATCGTGGGATAGAATGTTGGCCGGCCGGACGGACTGGATGTATTGGTCGAGGCCGATCGAGCTGTCCAACAGTCGCTCGTGGTAGTACGGTTTTGCCGTGGTGGGAAGCAACTGGGACACGTACTGACTTGGCCATAGCCATGCACTGGCCAGATGTGCACGGCTGCACGCTCCGGTCGTGCACAGGACACCTGCACGGCAAGCTGAACGTATCACGTATGTATGTTAGGTACGTACATGCAGAGTTTATGGTGACCCCAAAAAAGGGAATTAAAGGCATGCTTAGTTGGCATTCATAGTTTGTTAAAATTTTTGACATATAAGTATTGCAAATTTTTTTTTTTAAATTAGTATTGCAAATGTTTGGTTGTAGCATGTTACATTTTTTTAGTCATTATTTCATTTGTTATAGATTCAGTTGCTAGCGAATTCTTTATCGCAAATGTGACGATTAATTTGATCTTCATAAACACTATGGCACAAAAGTGTGACAAAGTATGGAGGACAAGTACAGCCGTCGAGGAAGAGATCGTTGAAAGCCATATAGCAGAAGTAAGTTAGAAAGATACGCCATGATGGCATGTCTCACAGAGGGAGCGGTGCACGGGCGACTTCAGGAGACATGATAGGCGTCGGCAACCGCACAAGGAGATGCACGACGTGGCCGCCACACCCCCTGGCTAAGTACTCTTCATCCCATACTTATTACCTTTGCAATGAAGTTGGTCATCTTAATTTCCAATGCATAAATTTTTATGATAAAATCATGGTTGAATATTGTGATAACATGACCACCCTTGAACTTTATAATGAACTTAGTATATTTTCGGGGTGAGGAATTGACACATAAATATGATTGGTTTGAAGAATTCGATTCTAGAGTTTTAAGGGTATCTATATGTTTTGTGTGGTGAATTGTAATGATAATACTTATATAGACAAATATTGAAAAAGAACTCTAGTAGAATATTGTGACGCCCCCAAAATCAATCCGTGTACAGTAATCATACACGAAGGGTACACGGCTGAGATTAGGGTGCCACGGTGAGAATATCACAGCACAACACTAAACACAAAAGGATAAACCAATATGTTACAAGATAAGGGGTCACACGGACCCGAATACATAAGTTATACAAGCCATAATATCTGAATACAGACATAGTTAGTCAAGTTTTGCCTTAAGAAGGCTAGCACAAATAACATCAGAGATACAGATCGAAAAGGCAAGGCCTCCTGCCTGGGAGCCTCCGAAACTACTCCTGGTCTTGGTCAGCGGGGGTCTCGACGTAGTAGTATCCGCCTCCGGGGTACTCCTGCTCTTGGGCTCCAACGTCGACTGCAGCGGCCGATCAGGCAAAACATAAAAGGGGAAATAAAGCAAAGGTGAGTATCTAGTATACCCGCGAGTCTTACGTCCGCTACTAAGCATTATGCATTTGTATCAACGGAAAAGGGAGGCTGTATATATAGTGGACTGCAAGATAGAAATCAGAATAAGGGTAAGAAGCTAGGCCTATCGAAGACTAACATCTTTCGACGTTGTCTTGCAGCATGAGAAGAGAAACAGCCAACAGTTCATATAAAGCAATAAAGTAACAATGAAGCAGAAGTTGCTGCAACATTGTATAATATAAGTTGTAATGATTAATAATAATGCCTCCGAGTTCCCCTCCTCGACTCCCTGCGAGGAAGAAGACCCGGAACCATACAGTGCAATAGTAATAGTTTCTAGTGGTAAGATCCAGCTTCAGCATAAAGCGTCCTGTTACCGTGGACACGGCTATTCGAATAGATTAAACTTCCTGCAGGGGTGCACTACTGTTCAGCCTGCACGCTCGGATCTCCAGGGTGGCGTACACCTTGTTAGGGAATGCCCCACCGAGGCTATCCGACACGACGCAACCCATCCTAGGCTCAGCAGAGAGGCCATCCGCCGGACTATATCCTATGCGCCAAGGGCTCTAGGTCCCTCACCCTTGCACGCTCCTGCACGGTACGAGACTGGCCGGTGAAGCAAAAGAAAATCCAGACACACCTGCTGCAGCAAAAAGACAAGACCGCTTCCCGGCTATCAGCCCGTGGTACTGCTGACGTCTGAAGAGCTTTCGGACAAACTACGACGCAGGGGAGCCCATAACTCCTTATCCCACGTGAAGGTAGTGCGTACAGACCAACGGGTCTGTCAAGTCATCCGCCGAACCATTTAGGATTTTAATATTATCTCACAGACAGCCGTTATCGCTGTCTGACTAACAACGCAACGGACAACGAACAACAACAAGGCCCACCGGTAACGTCAGGGCCTGCCCTGTCGTCCCGTCAAAGCGCGCGGTTACCGACAAGGTGAACCGTCTCCTTACCTTGTCTCGCGTGTGCTCTTGGTAGAGCTCGACTTTTGCGTGGTTTGGTAACTCTCGCGAGATACGAGCAGGGGCCAAGCACGCTAGTAATGTCGGTCGTACCCTCCCTGTCGTTCCCGACGATATACCGCTCGCGGGCACCGTTGGATCGCCCGAATTCTTACCTTTAAGGAGAACCGCTGTCCAGGACCCTATGGCGGCAAGACAAAGTCAGCCTCGAGTGGAGTACAAGGATTACTTCTGGATAGCTCACACTTGAGGTGACTAGGCATAACCCAGATAGAGGCCTTTGGCGGTGTCTGCTTTGTTCCGTACCTGTGCAGTTGTATATATAGTATCCGTGTTCACCCCCCTGAGTGATCACGACCCGCTATCTAGTCCTAGCTAACAATGCGCAGGGTTCACTGCTGAATATATGCATAATTATAATAGGCAGCATAGGATAAGAAAGGTACATCAAGGGGCGACAAAATCAGGCTATGCAATTGAATAAGATTGTAATCATAGCAGCAGCAGTAACAATGCCTAGTGCAAGAAAGTATGGAAAAGGTAGGAGATATCTGGGGAAGAGAATGGCTCTGCTTGCCTGGAAGCTCGACGGTAGGGGCAGGGTCGTCGACGAAGTAGTCGTACCCGGCAGCGGTGTAGTCGGCGGTAGCAGCGGGGTCTACCGGAGAACAAAAAGGGGGAAGAAACAATAAATATAAAGCAATCATAGCAAACAGATGAATAGCATGACGTATGCAATGTTAACGGTGTTCTAACGCAGTGCAATGTACGTTGCTCGGAGCGGGAATTCATCCGGGGATGAACTACCGGCTCCGGGTGATTACCGGACAGGGCGACCGGAGGGGGAAGGTATCATGCCGGAGGGGTCGTGGACATCCGACAAAGATAAGGGGGGTGTATCCGGGTTAGTTGAACTATTCCGAACAACTTTCGTGTTCGAAATAAATTCATCCGGGTACTTTTAACAGTACCAGACAATTCATCAGACAGACGGTCCGGAGGGGGGCGGTTCGATGTTCGGCATGTTAGAGGGGTGTGGTGAAGGTATGGTTAACGTATTTGTATTCGGTGATCCGTTCTAAGCAACTTTCGTATTCAAAGTATTTTGATCCGGGCAATTTTTATCGGTACCGGAAGTTACCGACAAACAGCCCGGGAGGGGGGTGTCGATGTTCGATGCGTTAGGGGGGTGTGTCAGACATACGGATAGCGTGTTCGTATTCGTTATAATTTTCTGATCAATTTTCATGTACAAAGTTTTTTGATCTGAACTACGGTTTATTTTCTATGATTTTCTAAAGTTTTAAGCATTTTAAATCATTTTCTAAATCATTTTTAAATTATTTTTATTAATTAACTGAAACATTATCCACAACAGTTTGACTGGTCAACTGACATGTGGGACCCACATGTCAGCCTCAAGTCAAATAAAACATGTTTATTAATTTAAATTACCCACTGGACCCACATGTCATACACTGGAATCCCTAATAATTCTTTTAAATAATTAAACTGACTGGGGGGCCCAGGTGTAAGTGACTGTTAGCTTATTAACTAGTTTTATTTTATTTAAAATGGTCCGTGGCCCACCTGTCAGTGTGACAACCTAACTAACAGTTATAGCTAACATCACCTAAATACATCTAACAGGGGGGTTAGGACTAATCGATCGTTAGCGCTAATCCTAATCGGGCGGGCCCCGCGCGTCAGAGACACAGGCCACGGCCCGGACTCGCCGGCGGCGAGCCGTGCCACGGCCGGTGAGCTAGCGCTCGCTAGGGGCCACCATTCCACGCACCGTTTGAAGCTACGGGTTCTACGGAACGTGCCGCCTCCATCCCCGCAACAAACGCGAGCTGCGACGGTCCAGGGCGACGGTGACACCCACCGCGGCGGCGGCCGGAGTAGTGCTTAGCGGAGGGACGGCCACAGGTCACCAGAACGAGCGCAAATAGGGCCATCGAAGGGGAAGCTCACATGGAGTTCAGTTGGGGACTCAGGGGAGCCTGTGGTGGTCGGAGATGAGAAAATCGCGGCGAGGTCGCCGGCGGCCGAGGTGGGGAACGTTGACGATGGCGACGGCTATGGTAGCTCCCGACGTCGATTGAGCACTCGAGGTGGTGGAGTCGTCATTTGCGCACCTCCTGGACATGGTGGCCGAGCCTGCGGTGACCTGTGGCCACGAGCGCGCCGGCAGCGTGGCCACGGGCGCGTTCGGATGTGGGGGAAGAGCGAGGCAGAGGTCGAGTGGAGGCGCGAGGGAGGTAGAGGGGGAAAGGGGGAGGGCTAGGGTTCGGGAAGGACACGGGGGTCTCGGGGGCCTTTACCTCGCCGGCGACGGCTGGATGGCCTCCACGGCGACCATGGCGTGCGTGGCCGACGGTATGGGGTGCCACCGCACGACCGTGTACAGGGGAGGACGACGGGGTGACTTGGGCCGGGGATAACGGTTCAGGGGGGGGGGTGTGGGCTGGGTGGTGTCCCAGGGGAAGGGGGTAGATTAGGTTGCCCCATTTTTATTTCTTTTGCTATTTTATTTTGTTTATTTGTTGTTGTAATTAATTTAGTCACTTAGGCAATTTAGAAAAATGTAGCCAGTGTCCCACAATTATTGTTATGCCATAGGTTACTGCCACAAAGGAGTTACGCATATTTAAAAGTCATTTAATATTTTATTATAATATTAAATGATTAATATGGGGTTTTTGGCTATTATTTGAATTGTTTGGAATTTTCCATAGCACAATAAATACCCAAACCCATATGGATTTGGTCCACTGAATATTTAGGATTTTATAAAAGTGGTTCCAAGATTTTTGGAAAAGATTTTATTGTCACCATATTTTTAATATTCATCAAAAGGCATTTTAGTGTTTGTTTGAATTTTATTTCAAATGGCTTGGACTTTAGTTGGCCAATGATGATCAAGGTCCATGGTTCATATTTTCTTGCAACAATATCAAAGGATAATTTGAATTTGAACTGAACCAGTTGATCAAACAAAAGTTTTGAACAGTAGAGATGAACAGTAATGGTGATTACTGTTCATCTGACAGTGAGGGTGTTACAATTCTCCCCCACTACAAGAATTCTCGTCCCGAGAATTTAGGTGGTATAGGGGAAAAGATCGGGGTATTCATCGCGGAGACGATCTTCGCGTTCCCAGGTGGCTTCATCTTCAGAATGATTCGACCACTGAACCTTGAGAAACTTGGTCGTCTTGTTGCGGGTTCGGCGTTCAGACTGATCAAGAATGCGGCTCGGATGTTCCTGATAAGTCAAGTCCTGCTGCAGCTCAATCATATCATGTTCCACTTCGCGGATGGGGTCCTTGAAGCAGCGTCGGAGTTGCGACACGTGGAAGACATCGTGGACTTGAGAGAGGTTCGGCGGCAATTCCAATCGGTATGCCACTGGTCCACTCCGGGAAAGAATACGGAACGGGCCAATGTAGCGAGGAGCTAACTTGCCTTTGATTCCGAAACGATGAGTGCCTCGCATCGGGGTGACATGGAGGTACGTGTATTCGCCAGGTTGATAGACCATTTCCTTGTGCTTGCGATCATAGTTGCTTTTCTGACGGGACTGAGCAGATTTCAGGTGTTCACGGATAACGCGAACCTGATCTTCTGCATGCTGTATGATGTCCGGACCAATGAGAGTTCGTTCTCCAGTTTCTGACCAATTCAGAGGGGTTCAACACTTATGTCCATAGAGAACTTCAAAGGCTGCCATCTTCAAACTAGCCTGATAACTATTGTTGTACGAGAACTCAGCAAATGGAAGAGATTCCTCCCATTTCTTACCGAATGAAATGACACAAGCTCGAAGCATATCTTCAAGCACTTGGTTGACTCGTTCGACTTGGCCTTGCGACTGGGGGTTATAAGCGGTGCTGAAATTTAGGTGAGTGCCCATAGCTTCTTGGAAACTATCCCAGAACTTAGAGGTGAAAATGCTGCCTCGGTCGGAACTGATCTCCAACGGAATACCGTGGAGCGACACGATTCTGGAAACATACAAGTCTGCCAACTGACTAGCAGAGATCGTCTCCTTGACAGGCAGAAAATGAGCAACCTTGGAGAATCGGTCGATGACGACAAAGATCGCATCATGACCCTTGTGTGATCGCGGAAAACCGGTGACGAAGTCCATTTCAATCTTGTCCCATTTCCATTCAGGAATAGAGAGTGGTTGCAGAGTTCCAGCAGGTCTCTGATGTTCTGCTTTGACGCGACAGCAAACGTCACACTCGTCAACATATCGAGCGATGTCTTGCTTCATGTTAGACCACCAGTACCGCTGACGAATGTCTTGGTACATCTTGGTACTACCAGGGTGAATCAACAAAGGTGTATCATGAGCTTCCTTCATGACGCGCGGGGTCAAGTTTAGATTGGGCTTACTCCTAGGGACCACTAGACGATTCTTGAAATACAACGTACCATCCTCAACAATAGTAAAGCATGATGGCTTTCCTGTAGCGATATACTTCTTGATCTTCTCGACGTCAGAGTCACATGTTTGTATCCACTTGATGGTGCTGTCGAGGTCCGGCTCAACAACAAGGTTATTCACATGTCCCTGCGGAACAATTTCGAGGTTCAAATTGCGGAGCTCTTCATACAGAAGTGGCTGCTCTATCTGGACTTCAAGTTCAGAACAGTAGGCTTTGCGGCTGAGGGCATCAGGCACCACATTAGCTTTGCCAAGGGTGTAAGAAATTCCCATGTTGTAGTCGGCTATTGTCTCGAGCCATCTCTGCTGGCGGAGATTCAGATCTGGTTGCGTAAATAGGTACTTCAGGCTTTGGTGGTCGGTGAAGATCTCGCAACGATTACCGACGAGGTAATGTCGCCACAGTTTCAATGCATAAATTAGCGCTGCCAATTCGAGATCATGAGTTGGATAGTTTTCTTCGTGAGCACGCAGTTGACGAGAGCCATAAGCAATCACTTTGCGCTCTTGCATTAAGACACAGCCTAATCCTTGACGAGACGCGTCGCAATAAATCACGAAGTCCTTCTGGGTATCAGGGGGAGCAAGCACTGGGGGTGAAGTGAGCTTGTCCTTCAGAGCTTGAAAACTTTCTTGACATTTATCAGTCCACTCAAACTTGACGCCTTTGTGAAGCAGATTAGTCAGAGGCTTGGCAATCTTGGAGAAATTCTCAACAAAACGGCGGCAATAGCTGGCAAGGCCGAGGAAACTTCGGACTTGCTTGACAGTCCTGGGCGGAGTCCAGTCAAGAATAGCCTGGATACGTTCGGGGTTGACGGCAACGCCATCCTTGGAAATCACATGACCAAGGTAGGTTACTTCGGGAAGCCAGAACTCACACTTAGAATACTTAGCATAGAGTTTGTGTTCTCGAAGCTTTTCCAGTATAAGACGAAGATGTTCAGCATGTTCTGCATCGGTCTTGGAGTAAATCAATATATCATCCAGATAAACCACGGCAAACTTGTCGAGATATTCCATGAATATATAGTTCATCAATCTGGAGAAGGTGGCTGGTGCATTCATCAAGCCAAAGGACATGACAGTATACTCGTATGAACCATAGCGAGTAATGAATGCGGTCTTCGGGATGTCCTCATCACGGACCTGGATCTGATGGTAACCCAACCTTAAGTCGAGTTTTGAAAACACCGTGGATCCAGCAAGTTGATCATAAAGATCATTGATCCGAGGGAGGGGGTACTTGTTCTGTATCGTGGCCTGGTTGATAGGTCGGTAATCTTGGACCAAACGGTTTGTGCCATCACTCTTCTCGACAAAGAGCGAAGGTGCTCCCCAAGCAGAGGAACTAGGACGGATGAAGCCTTTCTCGAGGGCCGTTTCGATCTCCTTCTTCAATTCAAGGAGGTGGTGAGGTGGCATCTTATATGGGCGCTTGGCAATAGGGACGGTGCCAGGCTTCAAGTCGATGACGAATTCAACTTCCCTAATCGGGGGTATCCCCGACAGTTCTTCTGGGAATACGTCGGTAAAATCACAAACGATTGGGACTTTCTCAATCCCTTCGAGAGGTGCGACATTCAAGGCATTCAGAGCATATATACGAGCTTCGGCATTCATCGACACAATGGCGGTATGACTCAAAATCGCGCCGGAAGGATGAAAAAGTTGGATGACCTTGGTGCCACAATAAAGTGCGGCATCGTGGGTTTTCAGCCAATCCATACCCAAGATAAGGTCAATAGTGGATGTTTTCAGAATATGTGGGGAGACAAGGAACTCAATCCTTTCGATCTCGACAGTGAGGTTAGGTGCAACCATGTCGACACGACACTGGGTACCGGGAGTCTGGACTATTAAGGGGGTATGCATATTTTCGTGGTAAATGCCATGCTTAGACGCAAATGCTCCAGACATAAATGAATGCGATGCTCCTGTATCAAATAAAACAGTAGCAGGTATTGATTTAACGAGGAGTGTACCCATCATAGTAGCGGGCTGTTCCTGAGATGCTTCAACATCAATGTTGTAAGCATGACCACGAGCATGAGGATTTGACCCAGTATTATAGTTGAGGGTCCCATTGTTGCCACGGCCATTTCCGCGGCCAGCAGGGTGAACTACCCGTTGATTCTGTCGCTGGGGGCAGTCTCTGGAAATATGGCCTGGCTGACGGCACTTGAAACACAGGCCATCTTGAGGACGGAGGGGTGCAGTCTCAGTCTTCGGCTGTCTCGGCGGGGGCGGAGGCAGACGGGGTGCAACATACGACGGCCTCGGTGCAGGGGCAGGTGGACGATACACATTGTGTGGAAGCCAAACGCGTTGCTTCTGTGCTGTTCCCGAAGATGAGCCAGCATCACGGGGGCGCTTCGGCGAACCACCGAACTTAAGCTGAGCGGTCTCAAGAGTGATAGTCTGGTTCACCATGGTGGCGAAGTCGGGGAAGACGTGCAAAGCCAGTGCAAGCTGGAGATCTGGGTTGATCCCATCACGGAACTTCTCTTGCCTACTTGCATCATTGGGGAGGTCACTTGCAGCATAGAGGGAGAGGCGGAGGAATTCCCTCTGATAAGCCTCGACAGTTTTGTTGCCCTGAACAAGGTTGCGGAACTCGGCCTTCATACGGTTCATGATCGCCTGGGGGACATAACGAGCACGGAAGGTAGTCTTGAAGTCATTCCAGGCGACGACAGTCCCCTCAGCTAGCGAGCCCTTGTAGGTGTCCCACCACTGAGCAGCGGGACCACACAGGAAATAGGACGCAAAGTTGACGCAATCACTCCAACTGACGGTTGATGTCACGGAGCCAGTCATCGGCATCCAGCGGCTGTTCCGGTTGGTGGAAGAGAGGGGGATTGAGACGCATGAAATCCCGCAGAGTAACCACAGGCGGTTGGTTCTGGTGCTGGTTCTGGTTCTGATTCTAGTTCTGGAGCTGATCTATGACTCCTTGCATAAATACTTGGTTCATCTGAAACTGCTGCATCATCGCGGCCATGTAGTCCGGCGGCGGAGGTGGATCGTTGGCACCACGACCACGACCACGACCACCACGACCAGCCATCCTGCTAGAATTTAACAGGGGTATTTCAGCGATGAACATTTTAACGAGATGCCGGAAACGAGTAAGAGGTAAAGCGACAACAAAGAGGAGGCGCGGATATATAGGAGTAGTCATATAAGACATACACATCCACACATAGAATCAATCGAAAATCGGGCAGCATAACGTCGTAGAAATTAAGGAAAAAGGACACACTAGGCGGCGCGCAGACCGCGGTAAGGATTACACGACGCGACATAGATTCCACTATGTCAATCACGCCGCAAGAAAACTGTTGGCCACAGGAGTTAATGCCAGAGGACGCGCGACCTGCCCAGAATGAGAATGGGATCCGCGGTCCGGGACCTGGGGTAGAACTCCTGCAACACGACTCAATCAATGAGGAAGCACCAAAACGCCGGATGGAATCAAGAGAACGTGATCCTAATGTCAGAGTTTGTAAAACTTACCAGCAAGGATAAGAGAGCAGATTCCCAGAGCATAGGTAAGGAGAAAATGATCCTAATACCATAGATATCACAAGTAGTGACATCGATGTGGGCCCGTAAGCCAAACATTAAGTTAGCAAAATAGTTTTTCAAAGTCTATACTCAACTTCGACCAGGTAGTGGTTGGGTGGCTTCCTACAGGCAGTCGACTCTGATACCAACTTGTGACGCCCCCAAAATCAATCCGTTTACAGTAATCATACACGTAGGGTACACGGCTAAGATTAGGGTGCCACGGTGAGAATATCACAGCACAACACTAAACACAAAAGGATAAACCAATATGTTACAAGATAAGGGGTCACACGGACCCGAATACATAAGTTATACAAGCCATAATATCTGAATACAGACATAGTTAGTCAAGTTTTGCCTTAAGAAGGCTAGCACAAATAACATCAGAGATACAGATCGAAAAGGCAAGGCCTCCTGCCTGGGAGCCTCCGAAACTACTCCTGGTCTTGGTCAGCGGGGGTCTCTACGTAGTAGTATCCGCCTCCGGGGTACTCCTGCTCTTGGGCTCCAACGTCGATTGCAGCGGCCGATCAGGCAAAACATAAAAGGGGAAATAAAGCAAAGGTGAGTATCTAGTATACCCGCGAGTCTTACGTCCGCTACTAAGCATTATGCATTTGTATCAACGGAAAAGGGAGGCTGTATATATAGTGGACTGCAAGATAGAAATCAGAATAAGGGTAAGAAGCTAGGCCTATCGAAGACTAGCATCTTCCGACGTTGTCTTGCAGCATGAGAAGAGAAACACCCAACAGTTCATATAAAGCAATAAAGTAACAATGAAGCAGAAGTTGATGCAACATTGTATAATATAAGTTGTAACGATTAATAATAATAATGCCTCCGAGTTCCCCTCCTCGACTCCCTGCGAGGAAGAAGACCCGGAACCATACAGTTCAATAGTAATAGTTTCTAGTGGTAAGATCCAGCTTCAGCATAAAGCGTCCTGTTACCGTGGACACGACTATTCGAATAGATTAAACTCCCTGCAGGGGTGCACTACTGTTCAGCCTGCACGCTCGGATCTCCAGGGTGGCGTACACCTTGTTAGGGAATGCCCCACCGAGGCTATCCGACACGACGCAACCCATCCTAGGCTCAGCAGAGAGGCCATCCGCCGGACTATATCCTATGCGCCAAGGGCTCTAGGTCCCTCACCCTTGCACGCTCCTGCACGGTACGAGACTGGCCGGTGAAGCAAAAGCAAATCCAAACACACCTGCTGCAGCAAAAATACAAGACCGCTTCCCGGCTATCAGCCCGTGGTACTGCTGACGTCTGAAGAGCTTTCGGACAAACTACGACGCATGGGAGCCCACAACTCCTTATCCCACGTGAAGGTAGTGTGTACAGACCAACGGGTCTCTCAAGTCATCCGCCGAACCATTTAGCATTTTAATATTATCTCACAGACAACCGTTATCGCTGTCTGACTAACAACACAACGGACAACGAACAACAACAAGGCCGGTAACGTCGGGGCCTGCCCTGTCGTCCCGTCAAAGCGCGCGGTTACCGACAAGGTGAACCGTCTCCTTACCTTGTCTCGCGTGTGCTCTTGGTAGAGCTCGACTTTTGTGTGGTTTGGTAACTCTCGCGAGATACGAGCAGGGGCCAAGCACGCCAGTTACGTCGGTCGTACCCTCCCTGTCGTTCCCGACGATATACCGCTCGCGGGCACCGTTGGATCGCCCGACTTCTTACCTTTAAGGAGAACCGCTGTCCAGGACCCTATGGCGGCAAGACAAAGTCAGCCTCGAGTGGAGTACAAGGATTACTCCTGGATAGCTCACACTTGAGGTGACTAGGCATAACCCAGATAGGGGCCTTTGGCGGTGTCTGCTTTGTTCCGTACCTGTGCAGTTGTATATATAGTATCCGTGTTCACCCCCCTGAGTGATCACGACCCGCTATCTAGTCCTAGCTAACAATGCGCAGGGTTCACTGCTGAATATATGCATAATTATAATAGCCAGCATAGGATAAGAAAGGTACATCAAGGGGCGACAAAATCAGGCTATGCAATTGAATAGGATTGTAAACGTAGCAGCAACAGTAACAATGCCTAGTGCAAGAAAGTACGGAAAAGGTAGGCGATATCTGGGGAAGAGAATGGCTCTGCTTGCCTGGAAGCTCGACGGTAGGGGCAGGGTCGTCGACGAAGTAGTCGTACCCGGCAGCGGTGTAGTCGGCGGTAGCAGCGGGGTCTACCGGAGAACAAAAAGGGGAAGAAACAATAAATATAAAGCAATCATAGCAAACAGATGAATAACATGACATATGCAATGTTAACGGTGTTCTAACGCAGTGCAATGTACGTTGCTCGGAGCGGGAATTCATCCGGGGATGAACTACCGGCTCTGGGTGATTACCGGACAGGGCGACCGGAGGGGGAAGGTATCATGCCGGAGGGGTCGTGGACATCCGACAAAGATAAGGGGGGTGTATCCGGGTTAGTTGAACTATTCCGAACAACTTTCGTGTTCGAAATAAATTCATCCGGGTACTTTTAACAGTACCGGACAATTCATCGGACAGACGGTCCGGAGGGGGACGGTTCGATGTTCGGCATGTTAGAGGGGTGTGGTGAAGGTATGGTTAACGTATTTGTATTCGGTGATCCGTTCTAAGCAACTTTCGTATTCAAAGTATTTTGATCCGGGCAATTTTTATCGGTACCGGAAGTTACCGACAGACAACCCGGGAGGGGGGTGTCGACGTTCGATGCGTTAGGGGGGTGTGGCGGACATACGGATAGCGTATTCGTATTCGTTATAATTTTCTGATCAATTTTCATGTACAAAGTTTTTTGATCTGAACTACGGTTTATTTTCTATGATTTTCTAAAGTTTTAAGCATTTTAAATCATTTTCTAAATCATTTTTAAATTATTTTTATTAATTAACTGAAACATTATCCACAACAGTTTGACTGGTCAACTGACATGTGGGACCCACATGTCAGCCTCAGAGTCAAATAAAACATGTTTATTAATTTAAATTACCCACTGGACCCACATGTCATACACTGGAATCCCTAATAATTCTTTTAAATAATTAAACTGACTGGGGGGCCCAGGTGTAAGTGACTGTTAGCTTATTAACTAGTTTTATTTTATTTAAAATGGTCAGTGGCCCACCTGTCAGTGTGACAACCTAACTAACAGTTATAGATAACATCACCTAAATACATCTAACAGGGGGGGTTAGGACTAATCGATCGTTAGCGCTAATCCTAATCGGGCGGGCCCCGCGCGTCAGAGACACAGGCCACGGGCCGGACTCGCCGGCGGCGAGCCGTGCCACGGCCGGTGAGCTAGCGCTCGCTAGGGGCCACCATTCCACGCGCCGTTTGAAGCTACGGGTTCTACGGGACGTGCCGCCTCCATCCCCGCAACAAACGCGAGCTGCGACGGTCCAGGGCGACGGCGACACCCACTGCGGCGGCGGCCGGAGTAGTGCTTAGCGGAGGGATGGCCACAGGTCACCAGAACGAGCGCAAATAGGGGCCATCAAAGGGGAAGCTCACATGGAGTTCAGTGGGGGACTCAGGGGAGCCTGTGGTGGTCGGAGATGAGCAAATCGCGGCGAGGTCGCCGGCGGCCGAGGTGGGGAACGTTGACGATGGCGACGGCTATAATAGCTCCCGACGTCGATTGAGCACTCGAGGTGGTGGAGTCGTCATTTGCGCACCTCCTGGACGTGGTGGCCGAGCCTGCGGTGACCGGTGGCCACGAGCGCGCCGGCAGCGCGGCCACGGGCGCGTTCGGATGTGGGGGAAGAGCGAGGCAGAGGTCGAGTGGAGGCGTGAGGGAGGTAGCGGGGGAAAGGGGGAGGGCTAGGGTTAGGGAAGGACACGGGGGTCTTGGGGGCCTTTACCTCGCCGGCGACGGCTGGATGGCCTCCACGGCGACCATGGCGTGCGTGGCCGGCGGGATGGGGTGCCACCGCATGACCGTGTACAGGGGAGGACGACGGGGTGACTTGGGCCGGGGATAACGGTTCGGGGGGGGGGGGGGGTGGGCTGGGTGGTGGCCCAGGGGAAGGGGGTAGATTAGGTTGCCCCATTTTTATTTCTTTTGCTATTTTCTTTTTGTTTATTTGTTGTTGTAATGAATTTAGTCACATAGGCAATTTAGAAAAATGTGGCCAGTGTCCCACAATTATTGTTATGCCATAGGTTACTGCCACAAAGGAGTTGGGCATATTTAAAAGTCATTTAATATTTTATTATTATATTAAATGATTAATATGGGGTTTTTGGCTACTGTTTGAATTGTTTGGAATTTTCCATAGCACAATAAATACCCAAACCCATATGGATTTGGTCCACTGAATATTTAGGATTTTATAAAAGTGGTTCCAAGATTTTTGGAAAAGATTTTATTGTCACCATATTTTTAATATTCATCAAAAGGCATTTTAGTGTTTGTTTGAATTTTATTTCAAATGGCTTGGACTTTAGTTGGCCAATGATGATCAAGGTCCATGGTTCATATTTGCTTGCAACAATATCAAAGGAGAATTTGAATTTGAACTGAACCAGTTGATCAAACAAAAGTTTTGAACAGTAGAGATGAACAGTAATGGTGATTACTGTTCATCTGACAGTGAGGGTGTTACAAATATAAACGTAATATTGCTTCTTATGTTACTACTAATGAAAGGGAAAAGGTTTTCCAAGTTTCGCCTATCGTTTCTCATAGTGAATCAAGCTAGTGACGCGGAGCAGCTTCCTATTCAATAAATCAATCCTAAGGAGGGAAAAAAGAAGAAAATGAAAAGAAGGAGAAACAATGATAAAAATGTATCACTCCCAAATATTGTTGATCCTATTATGGTTGTGCACAATGAACATGATCTTTGTACTCCCCCCTACTAGTGATCTTTTTAATGACTTATGAATGTAATAGCTCCTCTGAATAGATGCAATACCCTTCATACCCCTACTAATGATGAAGTTATAAAAGAAATTATAATTGGGATAAACATGATAATCTTTATAATTCAAGTGATCATGACATACTTCATGAAAATATTGACTTGTACTCCATGTTTGAAGGCACTCTTATGACCTTGTAAATCATTTTTTCGCCAACTTGGAAAAATGTGATAATAATGATTGCTATACTATTGGTGATGAGAGTGATTATTCAAAAGAAATTTCTAATGATATGCAAAGCCTTAAGCTTGGGGATGCTATGTTTGATGAAGATGATCTTTGTAGTCGAGAACGGCGTTTCTGCACTCGGGTGCATCCGCACCCGGGAAGAGTAAAAAAAGAAAAATACATTTAAAAAAAGCTCAAAAAAATTCAACATTTTTTGTGGTGAAAGATGCTTTAGGAGGAGATGTTCATGCAGATTTTCAAGAAGATTGGACATCTGGAGGAGCACCTGGCAAAAAAGACAAATCCGCTGCTTCTCAGGAAGGCACTATTCATACACTATTTTGGCATGAATTTTTCATTTTTGCCGCGGGTTCCCTAGATGTCGGAAAAAAGTTCAATTTTTACATGAACATCTCCTCCAAAAGCATCTCCCACCACAAAAAAAATTGGAATTTTTTTATCTTTTTTCGAATGTCTTTTCGAAGATATCTTGCGCAGGTCTAGATGAGTCTGGGCTCATCTTTGAATATCCCCTTTGTAGTCCCCCTACTTTTGATGAGAAAAATTATTATGATGAGAACATGCCTCCTATTTATGATGATTATTGTGATAATACTTATGTTATGAAGAATAGTGATAATCATCCTTTTGAAACTTGTCATAAATACTCTCCTACTGAATACTATCATTATAATGTTCAATTAGTTTATAATGAGCAAGATTTATATGATAGCTATTCTAGTTTTACTCCCACTAGTATTAATGAGAAGAAATTTGCTTATGTGGAGAGTAATAATAATCCTATGCATATGTATCAGGAAAATAATTCTTTATGTGATAGTTATATTGTTGATTTTTCCATGATGCTGCTGAAGATTATTATGAGAGAAGAGGGTATGCTTATAGATATGTCAATAATATCATCTTTCCTCTCTTTATGTTGAAAGTTTTGAAGTTGTCTTTGTTATGCCTTCCTATGCTAGTTACTTTCTATTTCAATGAATTGTTTATTTACAAGATTCCTATGCATAGGAAGTGGGTTAAACTTAAATGTGATTTATATGCTCTCTATTGTGCTACAAAATATTTATCATTCATATTTTGTTGAGAGTATCATAAGAAATATCAATGCCTAGCTAATGGCGTTAAAGAAACGCTTATTGGGAGGCAACTCAACATGTATTTTATTTATTTTTGTGAGTCAATGTGGTTAAGACTATTGGTTTGATCATGTTTGTATCTTTGTTTTTCGCTTTTGTACCAAGTTTAGCCTTCAGGATGTGCTTTGTGCAAGTTATATGTTTGTTGTCCAAAAAACATCAGCTTTTTTGATAATATAATTTTTTTTCCTAAAATCACCAGTACATGATTAAATAATAAAATATTTACCTGTACTGCATATGCTTGCTGTCTACATTTTCCTAATTTTGTAGAATTTTTAGAGATACATAAGTATTTTACATGATTTAATCTTTACAGACTTTTCTGTTTTGGTTTTTTGTTGTCCTGTTTTTTTTATGTTACTTTTTATGGAATTTCTAGTGCTTATATTGGGGATATAAATGGTGGAAGCATTAAAAACAGTAGCTAACATATGGATTTAAATATTCTTATTTCTTTGATAGTCCCAAATTGCGAGATTTAATCTTTTAATGCACTAACATTTCTCACAAGTAGGATGTTCCTAACATAATAAATGTGACCCCAAGAGGATTGTGATGCCGAATCATTTTGTCTACGCATATAACCATCTCCAAGTTCACTAGTATTTTATTACAAACTCAAGTTCATGTAGCTGCTTGTTACGACATACTTACGCATGTACCTTACTTTTCATGCAGATAGGTGTGGCACCATATCAAGGATTCACACTCCATGCATGTATATACTTTGTAATCATGATGCATACCACATACTAGGTTGAGAGTATTTCAAACAGTTAAAAACATTGTGTGCATCACATTAGGGTTTTCAAGGTTATATATGAACTTATAAGAATTTCCCATTGCATTCGAAAGAAAGACACAATAATAAGGCATGAGAAAATCTTAATTTGGTAATGCAGAGTGTCATGTGTTGGTCATTGGTGATTTTTTAAATAGTTTGTCTACATTTGAATTTTTTTAGTTTTTATATAATTTGTTGTGTGATGTGTTCATGTGGTAGGATATTCCTTACATAATGTAGGTGAGCCTAATAGGATTGCGATGCACACTCATTTTGTTTGTGCGTATAAGCATCTACAAGGTCACTATGTTTAATTACAAACTAATGAGTGCAATAGAACTAACCTTCATTTTTTATCCTTATTACTAACAATACATATGTGTGTCTTTTTCCAAACAAGGTCACTAGGATATAAAGCATCACAAAGATTGAACCTACTACTATGCACCACTTCCTCCAAAGATTAAACCCATAAACATGGTCAGTGTAAACAAGAGAGATCAAAATCATACATATCTATGGAATTATACATATAAGAACCATAAGAGATCCATCTAGATAACATGAACAACCTAATCCATAAACTCAAAATTCATCTTGTCCCAACAAACATATCCATAATTACATAAGATTGATCCTAAAATAGGGAACCTGGTATTTAAGAACCAAGAGAGAGAGAGAGAGAGAGAGAGATTCCATCTAGCTTCAACCATTGACCCGAAGGTCTGGAAATAACTACTCACACATCACCATGGAGACATCAAGGTTGATGTAGGATCCTCCGGTGATCAATTCCCTCACCAACAGCATGCCAAAAAAATCCTCCAGATTAGTTCGACGAGGTCCAGGAGCGTGTGGCGGTGGAAACAGAAGATGGGTTGTGCTTTTGGAGGTTTTGGAATATATTATGATTTATAACGAAGGAACCAGAGGAAAAGGAGTCCAAGGGCCCCCACACTACCAGGTGGCGTGGGTACCCCCTCAAGGGACATTGGGCACCCATGTGGGCCCCTTGGAACCTTCCAGGTGGCTTCTTTCCGGCTGGTGGCTTCTTTTCTCCAAAAAAAATCAAGAAAATTGCCCCTTTTTTACTCTGGATAAATTGAATTTCCTATAAAACATAAAACAGGTAGAAAACAACAACGGGCCTAGGCACTGAGTTAATATGTTAGTCCAAATAAATCATATAAAAATGATTTAAAATGTTATTCAAAGTGTATGAAAGTGATACCTAGAGGAGAGAATTGTGTGATTATTTTGTTCATGGATGGGTGGATGGAGTGACAAATATTACCATGCCCTAAGTTTATGACCTGTTGCATGAGGGGCAATGGAACCCTAAAGTTTATTGCCATGGTTAAATCTTATCTTAATTCCTTTCTTGTATTTGCAGATGCTTGCATATAGGGCTGAATCATAAATATGTTTTTTGTTCATGTTGGAACATCACACTAGTATAGTTCCATCGCACAACAAATTATCAAAGCAATGAATAGTATCTCAAAGAAACTTGATGAAAACAACTTCATAAATATCACTTTAGAAATGCATATGTACATGTACAAGCGGGTACATGTGATATCATATCCGCACAATGCTAAAAGATTGCTTTGAGATCCGTAAAAACTATGCTAGGAACATTGCATATTTTATACAAAAAGCAATGCAATGTACCTAATCCTCAAGGAAAATTCTTCCTTTTTCCAGTGAATTGAACCATGCATTTTCAAATCATATAGGAACCAATACGTAATAGCATATTAGTCATATGTTTTTTCTGCTCCTATGTTTTTAGAATCCTACAAACAATGAAGCAATTTTAAGTTGCATTTCATATATGTTGGTAGAAAGTATGTATTCAAATAACTACATCTTATGGAAGCTATAATAAAAATAACGCATAGTGTAAAAAATATAGAAATTTTTGGCAGAAATCTCAAACAACAACGCACGGATAAGATATCACATGTACCCGCTTACACATGTACAAAATCCGCACTCATATCACTTATGTCCTCGAGAATGATTTGATCCCCATAAATACTTTCTTCGTCTTATCCTTATTAGAATTAAGGATTGGGCCACTTGCTGCATTGTTGCACTTTTTACCTTACTTTGCTCGGTCACTATTATCCATGTCATCGAAGAAACTATCAAACTATCTTTGCAGCTTTTACAATAACATTTGCCAGTTTTCACGTATCAATTCCTTATCAAAGAGGCTACGACAGATCTGTTGGATATGTGCCCTAGAGACAAATTAATAAAGATATTTGTCACATATCCATTTTGTTCATAATACGTTTTATACTGTGCTATAACTGTATTACCTGGAAATACTAATACAGGTGTAGTATAAAACATAGCTCCGTAGTTTAACTTGGGTAAACTATCTCATTGGGAAATTGATTGATCAATCTTTCCTGATCATGGCGACACTTAAGTCCATTGAAAATGAGGTCATGTCATTAGGGGAATGATGTGATGGAAATACACCCACCTACAATATTGTAACGTGATTGAGTCACATAGTTCAGCCTTGCGATGACTTTGTAACGTATGGCTTAGTCCTTAGACCGTAATGATCATACATAATTGTCATCTATGAGGAGCCTTTGATTTGTATCCCACCGCCTGACTGAAATATGCTGGCTATAACGGTGCACTTTGGGTATTCCAAAATAGATGGTTGATGAGTATGTTAATAGATCAGAGTGGTATTTTTCAGTCCTTGTAACAGGACAGGTACTCTGGGCCCACTCGATGATATTGCATCAATAGCTTGCAAGAAGGTGACTAGGTCAAGGGAGATGCAATAGGCACGGACGAGTAAACTTGTTTGTTGTGAACGAGATGTGAACACGGTATGTGGGATACCTACGATCGAACCTCGGACAAACAAAGTAACGCAACACAAAGGGATTACGTCGTATCGTTAACAGTTTCCAAAAGCGATTGAAGTTCATTCGATGGAAGCGCAGGGGCTGTCAAGGATTGTAACCAGGTCCAACTGACTAGTCATTGGTCAATGAGAAGAGTATCGACCATGTCTGCTGTTTCCCGGACCGTTAGGGTGTTACACTTAAGGGCAATCGATGCATAGGACAGTTTCGGGATCAATCGGTGAAATAGGAGAAATCACCGGAATAGTTCCGGAGGAGGATGGAAGTTGTTCCGGACATTTTGAATGGTTAAAAATAAAGTTTAATTTGTTTTAATAATGTTTAATTATTTAATTATCTGAATTAAATATTTAAACATATTAAAATAATTAAAAAAAATGGAAAAGGCTATATGGGCCTATGGGGCCCATTAGGGGAGGAGGGGGTTTCCCCCCTTGGGCTTGGCGCCAAGGGTGGGGCCCATCCCCCACCCCTAGGCCGGCGCACTCCCCCCCTTGGGAGTTTAGTCCCACATGGGGGAGGGGAGGAGGATGGCACCCCCTTTGTCCTATATAAGGAGGGGTACACCCCCCTTTTTCCAACACACAATTATTCCTCTCTCTCTCCTTCTCCTTCCTGGAAGTGGACTCCCCTTGTTTGGAGTCTGCACCTGGACTGGAGTTCTCCACCATAAGGCAGGTCGTCGCTCTGCTGGATTCGGGATCCGAATCCGTCTTTCTTCCGCTGCTCACCTGGTTCGGGGCCCGGGAGGAACATCGATTGTACTGTACGTGTATAATATCTTCGAGGCACTACACTTGTGGTGCTACTTCATCGCTGGAGGTCAACTGGGAGTCATCCTCGCTGGTGGTCTACTACACGACAGGGAGGTCATAGTTCCGAGTCTACGCCAGCCACGTTCGCAAGAACGTTTCCCTCTTTCGGTCTTCAAAGGTATGAACACCGATTCCCTCCGTTACTTTACATCGCCATAGCATAGATCTTGGGTTCGGGTACCGTAGGTATGAATTTTTTTGTGTTTTCTGCCCCGTATCCCGACAGTGGTATCATGAGCTAGCTATGCATAGATGTATTGTACGGGTAGAACAAATCTAGGATGTGGGCATCGAATCTTCATTCGTTACCCTCCCACGTATACTCATTTAGCGTTGAGGCAATGTTTGATGAAGCGGCCCCCGACCGACCTTACGCGTTTACGCGAGACTGGTTCCAC
The DNA here is from genome assembly GCA_950022295.1 of Bromus sterilis. NCBI lineage: Eukaryota > Viridiplantae > Streptophyta > Magnoliopsida > Poales > Poaceae > Bromus > Bromus sterilis. Next base: position 316,290,770 of record OX465598.1, read on the forward strand.
GCTTGACATATGGCTTGTACCATATAAAGTGGCTGGGGGTGTTTGTCTCTCTGCATTAGCGATGCGAAGATGTTTGCAACGGAGGGCCCAGACAGGGGTGTAATAGAGACGGATGGGAGACGGTGTTGTGGCTTGTTTTTCGCAGGATAGAAACGATTCTCTCTCTCGAAACCCCTAGCAGCCACGTAAAACTTGCACAAGGTAAAGTATAAAGGCGTTTGACTTTGCTTTGCATGAAGGGGGATCATAGTTTGTATGTTTTACAGTTTTACTTCCTGTTTATGCTAGTATGCTAGATATGACGTCGGTAGCAAAAATAGGACCATCTCTCACAATACCAACATTGTGTTATCCCTTGGTGGGCACCGCCTGGAAGGTTCTCCCATATGGCCGACATTCCGTACATAACGGGTGTCACAGATATTAAACGGCGTTCGCATGAGGTTGGGTTCCGCAAGCCTGGCATATGCAGATATGGCCTTGCTGAACAACTAACATCAAGGTTCGATTGGCAGGCTTGACATATGTAGATGCGGGCCTGGAACACAGTAGATCGAAAGATTGAGCACGAGTCACATACCTGATGTGATTGGCTTAGAGGCCTACCTGGGTCGCATAGTGATGGCCGTGACGATCGGGGGAGGTATGGGGTCTGGGATTGTGTAATCACTTAGTTAAATTGAGAGGTGTTTATCTAAGTGGGAGCTTTTCTAGAATTTTGAAGATTAAATTGAAAAACTCCACATTATGAACAAAAGTCTAAATATGTATCCTTGTGAATCAAACTTTGTAGATGGCAGCACCACGCCCCTCGTTCACCTTAGGATCGTTCCTAGAGAAAGACAAACTGAAAACTGATGGGCCAAACTTCACCAACTGGTTCCGCACCCTGAGGATTCTACTCGTTCCCCTCAAAATGGCATACGTACTAGAGGGCACGTTAGGTGATGCACCAGCAGATGATGCCAGTCAGGATGAGAAGAATGTCTATCTCTCCAAGACTGATGATTACAACCTTGTCCAGAGTGGCATGCTCTACTCCATGGAGGCTGAGCTGCAGAAACTCTTTGAGAGGATGGGTGCATATGAGATTATCACCGACTTCAAGGGGGTCTTTGCACCTCAAGACAGGGCTGAACCGTATGAGGCTTCTGAAGCCTTCTTCTCAGCAAAGATGGACGAGCACGGCAGCGTGAGTGAGCACATGGTCAAGATGTCTGGCTACGTTCAATGCTTGAATGCTCTGGAATGTCAGATTCCAGATGAACTTGCTGTTGATAGGGTGTTGTAGTCGCTTCCCCCTAGCTACAAAGGCTTTGTGCTAAACTACAACATGCAGGGGATGACCAAAACCCCTTCTGAGTTGTTCGCCATGCTGAAGAGTGCTGAGGTTGAGATCAAGAAGGAGCACACTGTCTTCATGGTCAACAAGACCACTGAGTTTAAGAAGTCAAGCAGGCGGGAGAAGGCTAAGAGAGGTGGCCCCAAAAGGGATGGAAAGTCAGTTGTCGTTCCTCCCAAGGCACCTAAGCCCAAACCCGGAGTTGAGTGCTTCTACTGCAAGGGTGAAGGTCACTGGAAACGCAACTGCCCCAAGTACCTAAAGGACAAGAAGGCTGGCAAGGTCGCCAAGAGAGACGAAGGTATATTTGATATATATATATATATATATATATTGTTGATCTTTTCTTGACAAGCGCCGGAAACACATCCTGGATACTTGATACATGATCTGTCGCTCATATTTCTAATTCCGTTCAGGGACTAAGGAATAAGAGACGCTTGCTGAAAGATGGAGTGACGATGCGCGTGGGGAATGGTTGTCAAATTGATGTGTTGGCGGTCGGCACGAAGCATCTTAGTCTACCTTCGGGATTAGTTTTGGTTCTGAATAAATGTTACTATGTACCCCCATTGAGTGTGAACATCGTTAGTGGCTCTTGCTTGAAGAGAGACCACTATTATTTTAAGTCTGATACAATTGGTTGTTCGATTTATAAGGATGAAGTGTTTTATGTTCACGCGCCGGAGCAACGTGGTTTATTCGTACTTGATCTCGATGGTGACGTGTGTCACATTAACAATATAGAGGCCAAAATATTAAAGAATAGTGATGAAGAGCACATGATGATGTGGCATTGCCGACTTGGTCATATTGGTATAAAGCGGATGGAGAGGCTCCATAAGGATGGACTTCTTGATTCATTGGATTTTGGATCCCTTGATACATGTGAACCATGCCTCATGGGCAAAATGAGAAGGACTCCATTCAATGGGATAATGGAGCGTGCGGATGACTTATTGGGGATCATACATATAGATGTATGTGGACCCATGAACGTCCCCACACGCAATGGTGTTCGTTACTTCGTGACCTTTACTGATGACTTGAGTAGATATGGGTATATTTACTTGATGAAGCATAAGTCTGAAACCTTTGAAAGGTTCAAGGAATTTCAGAATGAGGCCGAGAATCAACTCGGAAAGAAAATCAAGCACCTTCGATCAGATCGAGGTGGCGAGTATTTAAGTCACGAGTTTGGCAATCATCTGAAGTCTTGTGGCATAGTACCACAGCTTACGCTGGCAGGCACACCTCAGAGAAACGGTGTGGTTGAACGACGTAATCGAACCCTATTGGATAGCGTACGATCGATGATGTCTCATACTGATTTGCATGTGTCATTCTGGGGGTATGCATTAGAAACTACCGCTTACATTCTTAATAGGGCACCATCCAAATCCGTAAAGACAACACCATTTGAAGAATGGCATGGCACGAAACCTAAGTTGTCTCACCTGAAGATTTGGGGTTGTGAGGCTTATGTTAGGAAACTACAGCCTGACAAACTTGAATCCAAGGAGGATAAGTGCATCTTTGTGGGATATCCCAAGGAAACTTGTGGATACACCTTCTACAATCAGTTTGAGAGCAAAATGTTTGTTGCCAAGACTGGACACTTTCTTGAGAAAGAGTTTCTCTCGAAAGAGTTGAGTGGGAGGAAAATAGACCTCGATGAAGTGACTGACCAATCACTCCAATTGGAAGAAACGGCCACAGAAGTTGTTCTGGAACCTTCTTCCACAGTGGGAGCTGAAGAAAATGTCCAGAACGACATTCATAATGATCATGACATACATGATGATTATGATGAGAATGAAGAGGAACCTATTATGCCCCATAGGTCATCAAGAGTCCGTCAAGCTACTGAGTTTTATGGACAGCTTGTGAATGCAATCTCGGCTGATGAGTCAGGTGAACCTACGAGTTACAAAGAAGCAATGGAGGGACCCGAGTCCGAGAAATGGCTTGAAGCCATGAAATCCGAAATAGACTCCATGTACACCAACAAAGTTTGGACTTTGGTGGATATTCCCGAGGACCGCAAGGCCGTCGAGAATAAATGGATTTTCAAGAAAAAGACTGACGCAGACGGAAACGTATCTGTCTACAAATCTCGACTTATCGCGAAGGGGTTCCGAAAAATTCAAGGATTTGACTACGAGGAGACTTTCTCTCATGTAGCGATGATAAATTCTATTCGGATCCTACTAGCAATAGCTGCATATCATGATTACGAGATATGGTAGATGGATGTGAAAACTGCATTCCTAAATGGAACATTGAGGAAGAGTTGTATATGATGCAACCAGAGGGGTTTATCGATCCAAGGAATGCTGGTAAGGTGTGCAAGCTTGAACGGTCCATCTATGGGTTGAAGCAAGCATCTCGGAGCTGGAATCTTCGATTCGATGAGGTCATTAAAGATTTTGGATTTTTCCAAAACGTCGAAGAGTTCTGCGTCTATAAGAAACTGAGTGGGAGCTCTGTAGCATTCCTTGTGTTATATGTAGATGACATATTGCTAATAGGGAACGATAAAAAATTCTTAGGAGAAGTGAAGGAATATCTGAATGGACAATTTTCCATGAAGGACCTTGGTGAAGCTGCGTACATATTGGGGATTAAGATCTATAGAGATAGACCTAATCGACTATTGGCTTTGAGTCAGGGCACTTATATTGACAAGATATTGAAAAGGTTCAATATGGATAACTCCAAGAGAGTCCTCTTGGCAGTTAAAAAAGGTGTCAAGTTAAGCGTGACTCACTGCCCGACCACAGCAAAAGAGAAGGAGGAAATGTCCTCAAAACCCTATGCCTCAGCCATAGGTTCTCTCATGTATGCTCTGTTATGTACCAGGCCGAATTTAGCGCCGGCTATTAGTATGACTAATCGCTACTAGAGTAATCCGGGAATGGCTCACTGGACCGCAGTAAAGAACATCCTAAAGTACTTGAGAAGAACAAAGGATCTCTTTCTCATTTATGGAGGAGTTGATGAGGAGCTCACCATAAAGGGTTTTGTTGATGCAAGCCTCGGCTCGGACCTAGATGATTCGAAATCCCAGACGGGATATGTTTTCATGTTGAACGGTGGCGCAATTAGCTGGAGGAGCGAAAAACAGTCAGTCGTCGCCCAATCTACAATGGAATCGGAGTATATTGCCGCTTGCGAAGCGTCAAACGAGGCGCTGTGGCTGAAGAAGTTCGTGATCGAGCTTGGCGTCTTTCCCAGCTGCACTGACCCCGTGGGAATCTTCTGCGATAACACGGGTGCCATTGCTAACGCGAAGGAGCCAAGAACTCACTCTACATCCAAGCACATTCTCCGAAAGTTCCATGTGACGCGAGACTACGTCCGGGATGGACACACTAGGATTCACAAGATACATACGGATCTGAACGCAGAAGACCCGATGACTAAACCTCTTCTACAGGGCAAGTTTGAAGAACACCGAGAGACTATTGGTGTTAGATACATACCTGATGTAAACTAGTGTAATTTGTACTCTAGTGCAAGTGGGAGACTGTTGGATATGTGCCCTAGAGAAAAATTAATAAAGATATTTGTCACATATCCGTTTTGTTCATAATACGTTTTATACTGTGCTATAACTGTATTACTTGGAAATACTAATACAAGTGTAGTATAAAACATAGGTCCGTAGTTTAACTCGGGTAAACTATCTCATTGGGCAATTGATTGATCAAGCTTTCCTGATCATGGCGACACTTAAGTCCATTGACAATGCAGTCATGTCATTAGGGGAATGATGTGATGGACATACACCCACCTAAAGTATTGCAATGTGATCGAGTCACATAGTTCAGCGTTGCGATGACTTTGTAACGTATGGCTTAGTCCTTAGACCGTAATGATCATACGTAATTGTCATCTATGAGGAGACTTTGATTTGTATCCCACCGCCTGACTGAAATATGCTGGCTATAACGGTGCACTTTGGGTATTCCGAAATAGATGGTTCATGAGTATGTTAATAGATCAGAGCGTGATTTGTCAGTCCTTGTAACAGGACAGGTACTCTAGGCCCACTCGGTGATATTGCATCAATAGCTTGAAGCAGGTGACTAGGTCACGGGAGATGCAATAGGCACGGACGAGTAAACTTGTTTGTTGTGAATGAGATGTGAACATAGTATGTGGGATACCGACGATCGAACCTCGGACAAACAAAGTACCGCAACACAAAGGGATTACTTCGTATCTTTAACGGTTTCCAAAAGCGATTGAAGTTCATTTGATGGAAGCGCAGGGGCTGTCAAGGATTGTAACCAGGTCCAACTGACTAGTCATTGGTCAATGAGAAGAGTCTCGACCATGTCTGCTGTTTCCCGGACCGTTAGGGTGTTACACTTAAGGGCAATCGATGCATAGGACAGTTTCGGGATCAATCGGTGAAATAGGAGAAATCACCGGAATAGTTCTTGTAGACTATGTTGGGCCTCCAAGCGCAATTTCCCTCAAGTGGATGACCTAAGGTTTATCGAACTCAGGGAAGGAGAGGTTGCAGATGGTCTCTCTCAAGCAACCCTGCAATTAAGATACAAGAAGTCTCTTGTGTCCCCAACACACCTAATACAACTAGGAGTTGTATAGGTGCACTAGTTCGGCGAAGAGATGGTAAAATACGAGTGATAGGTGTAGCAAAGCAAGGTAATATAAATCTGTAATAAAAAGTGCAGAAAGCAAACATGTGACAAAAGTGAGCACAAACGGTGTCACAATGGTGGAAACAAGGCCTAGGATTCATACTTTCACTAGTGGAAACTCTCATCAACATTAACATAGTCTAATCACATGATATTTCCAATAAAACATGCAATGGAGACGTACTCGGAGGTCATTCCTTTGTGGTCAAGAGAGGACGAGTATTGTGTAGGGATACAAAAGCACACCTCAGAGTTCGTAGTTCTCATCTATGGATTTACCAATGTCACCGCAGTCATCCAAAGAGAGTACCACAATCACCACAACATATCTAAAGGATAGTTAAAGACAAGCACCAAGAGACTCTCAATCTTCAATCCACACACAAAAGAGGAAATTACTCATGAAAATATTCTTCTAACCCATGTCCAATAGACCGCTGTCACCTTGGTCTCGGGGATTATACTAGATAAGATCAAGTGAGTACATCAAATCCAATACATAGAAAAGGGGAAACATCATGGGATCACCCTAAATTAACATAGCCAATGATCACAACAAAGATCACATCACGGGAGAGAGAGAAATCACATAGATCAAGATACAAGCCTTAGGCCCGAGGGGGAACTACTCACACATGGACATGGTGAGAGGGAGAGTTGTTGATGGAGAGGTGCAGCCCGGAGGAGATGAAGGAGACGGCGACGGCGGCGCCCACGGCCACGGCGGTGACCACGACCCTTGGGGGCAGCGGCCCTTGGCCCCCTTCTTCTTCCTTGGAGATGGTGCTGTTGTGGAGATTGATCTCCCCCTCAAGATGGCTGCCAAGGGAGAGGAAATTTCATGGTGCCCTTTGACCTAGGTTTTCTCTCTTTATATAGACTCTCGAATTCCCGTCATCCAGATTACGTCTTTGGTATTTCGGGCCTGGAGGGAGCATACGAACTCCGATTGGGCCGAATTTTATGTATAAATCCACCGAATTTTTTTTACTACAACTTTGTAGTTTTAAGTTTTTCCGTTTGAGGCCGTCTTCTAGTGTTTCCGAGGCGATCTTTAAACCTGTCTGGTGGGGACATAATTCGGGAGAGTTAGAGTCCAACTCCTACAAGGCTTCTTTTTGTGATTTTTTCGTTTATCCAATTAATTCCTACACATAAAGTACAAAAACAAGAACTTGTGCACTCTTGCAACCATTAATAGGTTAGTTCCAAAATATGTTATAAAAAGATATGAAAGTGTATCAAACACATACAATATCACACAAAACATGCATGGAGCAAGCAGAAATTATAGATACGTTTGGGACGTATCAGGGTACACCCCCCCTTTTTCCAACACACAATTATTCCTCTCTCTCCTTCTCCTTCCTGGAAGTGGACTCCCCTTGTTTGGAGTCTGCACCTGGACTGGAGTTCTCCACCATAAGGTAAGCCGTCACTCTGCTGGAGTCGGGATCCGAATCCGTCTTTCTTCCGCTGCTCGCCTGGTTCGGGGCCCGGGAGGAACATCGATTGTACTGTACGTGTATAATCTCTTCGAGGCACTACACCTGTGGTGCTACTTCATCGCTGGAGGTCAACCGGGAGTCATCCTCGCCGGTGGTCTACTACACGACAGGGAGGTCGTAGTTCCGAGTCTACGCCAACCACGTTCGCAAGAACATTTCCCTTTTCGGTCTTCAATGGTATGAACACCGATTCCCTCCGTTACTTTACATCCCCATAGCATAGATCTTTGGTTCGGGTACCTTAGGTATGAATTTTTTTGTGTATTCTGCCCCGTATCCCAACAAGATCCACTACACTTGTGGGATGTCATCAAATCAAATCTCAAGACCTCCAACCTCACTGTGTTGAAGAGCGAGATGGATTTTCTTGCAATGAGAAACAAAGAATCACCAAGTGACATCTATACATGACTTAGAATAGAACTTGCTTTGAAGGGATATGCTATCACCTTGGCTCGTGATGATTTTCTCAAGTAAAAATCCAAAGGGTTGTTAGGAAATTTCACTCTAACATGGCGTCAAATACCATAC